>JAAEAF010001988.1:0-110740 GCA_011037195.1 Triatoma infestans | reverse complement strand
TTTTGTTGTAAGGGGATTTTGCGAAATTTTTGACAAACGGGATCTTCAGGTGCATGTGAATGGTGTGGTTGGAGATCACAAAAAGTGGTGTCGATATATGACGGAGAATTATTTTACTGAAGGGTTTGAAGGGTTCTACTGAGATTAGTATGTTTAGCAGTGCCGTATAGCTCTAGCCCATATGGATTCCATATTGAAGCGATCAGTGATATATAAAAACATGTTTCGTTCAGCTAGTATTAGTTTAGAGCGTTTGTCAAGAAGTCTAGTCAGAAAACTGAAGCGTTGGTTGAGATGATTTGTTTAAATCTCTTTTGGGGATTGATTCTATGTGAGATGCTTGTGGGACTTATTAGGGTTGATTTTTTATTCTCCATTCTGTTAACTAGGATTGAGGTGAGCGGTGATTGGTTTGCAAAGAGCGCCTGGAGAGAACGGGATCGCTATGGGGTGAAAGGATTGCTGCAACAACAGCTAAGATGAATAAAATGAATAATAAGCTAAGATAATAAGTTTGTGTAGGGCTGTAGGGGGATGTCAACATTATAAATTGTATATAAATGGGTACCAAGATGCTGCCCTAGGATGGGGTAGATAGAGAAGCCACAACTTGTAGTATTGTTTTAATATAGGCAATAAAAAAAAAATCAAGCTAAGCACTGCAACTAATATTCAGAGAGCAAAGTTTGGTATAATATCCAAATTTAATGTGATAACAAGAAGGAGTGATAACAAGAAGGAAAATATATAATTTTTAATTATAAAAATTATAACTTGTGGTGCCAGCCAGTCGCTATTATTCAGGTCAAGAGGTGCGGCCAGTGCACGGTCAAAGGGACCGCCAAAGACACAACGCTTTCAACAAGAAACCCTTTTAAAAGGGTCATTATACGGTCAGTATACAGAAGCCACCTGGCCATATACAAGGGTCAACAAATCACTCAAAAGACCCCCTGGCTACAGTCTTTTGATAACCGCCAATAAACAAACACTCAAAAGACCACCTGGCTACAGTCCTTTGATAACCGCCATCACCTGTTGCCACACCTGTTCACCGACCTATTCAAGACCTAGGTTCAACACACGGCAAGAGATGTTTTAGTGTGACTCGTAATTACACACTTGTCAATGTGTGAGTGTTGGCAATTTAACGTCTCTCCACAGAAAGAGGGGAGGATTATTCTTCAGTATTTCATCAGCGTATCATCAAGATTCTAGCAGTGACATAGTTCATACATCGGAGCGCGTCCCTATCAAAGTATTTAAACATATATTTATTTATCAATCATTATAGTTGTGCATTCTAGTTACCTTTTAAATCATTTTAAATTAATTGTAGTTATATCTTTTCAAACGTTTAATTTATTGTTAAAATATATATCTATTTTCGTAAATTAGTAGTTCACATTTTGAGTAACAACTCTCTAAAAATCTCTAACTAACTCCCAACTATTCATCGCATCATAACCCTCTCCAAGACATCTGATCCCACTACACACACAAAAAAAGAAAAGTAATCGATAAAACAAACATAAGGTTACTGAATATAAAAATTATTGGCGCTTTCCTAAACACAGAACTTCTGTTCAATAGGAGAGATTCTAGAATACAGGAATATTATTTTTGTGGAACAATAATTATAAATTATACTGGGACACAAAATTAACAAAAAGTTTTCATCGCAAAATAATGTCAGTTAAACAAAAGTAACATTAAGATAAGTATTAAGATAGATTACTTTTTAAACGAAGTACTCGATAAACTTGCTTATAAAAAAAAAAAAAGTATAGGTACGTATTATAAAAAAAAAAGCTCCGGTACAATCAATTTTTCTGAAAAAAAATCACCAAGTTGACAAAAATTAATCTTTATACTTTTTCTCAATTCTAAATTCTAATTAAACTGAAACAGCTATTTTTCATTAAGCTTTATCTTGGTCTTATGTTAATTGAAACTTTGTTCTTTTTTATCCTTTGGGTTTAAAGTTATTTGCCGGGGCATGTAGTCATTATTTATACTATTGTATTAATTAAAAAAGTACTCTTAATTAATTTTAATAGCAAAATTTTTATTTTTCTTTTCTAAAATACATTTATTACTTTCTCTTATTTGCAGTAAGTGTAAATATTACGATCGCTTCAAATTTTCAAAGTTTTGTTTTCACCATTGAATATAAGTATGTTTTGAAGTCCTCTGAGTATGGAAAAGAGAAAAATATCTTTTTATCGAATGGTTTGAGTGTATGTTGTGTGCGAACATATCTCAAATGAAAAATCGCATTTGGGATTCTGTTTGGATAACACTAAAGCATCTAACACGAAGGTTTCGACCAAAATCCATTAACCGAAACTACGTCTTTATTGTATGTTTTGTTTTAGCTTTTCTAGCTTTCTTTGATACAGTTTCAACGGTTTTCATTAAACTTTGTATACTGTCTGCACACATAAATGTTTATCAGTGTAATTTTTCTCACAAATCAAGATTTTAGGGGTTCAATCCGTTGACAGGGGTTACGTCTCTTGCTCGATCAGGAGGTTTCTTGGCCAGCGCCGCTTTAAACGTTTGGAAGGATTCCCAGGTATTTTGAGGGAGGACAGTTAGTGTATACCTACGAGTAGTTTGCTGTGGAATCTTGTGTAGAGTTGTTCTGTCAGACTCGTTTATGAATAGGAAATCGGTGTGTGGAGCGTTGTGTTAGTGATATACTAGGGACATTATTGTAGTAGTACGTAAAATCTTGTTTTGAATGTCTTATATCCTCATAGTGGTGTCCGCTTGGCTGCCTGTTGTTGAATATGTGGTTGGGTCCACAATGCTGGATAACATCCTATGATTTTATCAGAGACATTTTCCGTGGTAGCCTGCTTCATTTTGTGCCTAAACTGTTAGTCTGCTTAACTGTCAGTTAAAAACACCAGTCAGTGTGAAAAACTGAATTTGCTCTGTGCAAGTCTGTGTTGTCACACTGTCTAAAAAACGCATCCTGAAGATGGGCGAACGCCCGAAACCGGTCAATGATCACAAAATGAAGCAGGCTACCACGAAAAATGTCTCTGATGCTTTCCAGCTTTGACCACAACTCCTATGATTTTATCCGTGATTAGCATACTTCATTGTTTTGGTTCTGACCAGTTTTTCGTCAGAGTAAGGTTTATTATCAATTTTTTGACGTAAACTCTAACATCTTTTAAATATAAGTTTAAGTCACAAACCATACTGGTTGACTGTATGTAGGAGGTTAATAAGGTTATAGAACTATGTGTATAGCGTGTTGTTCTGGTTAGTTCTGCAGACCTGGAAAGCATCAGAGACATTTTCCATGATAACCTGCTTCTTTTTGTGGTCATCGACCGGTTTCGGGCGTTCGCCCATCATCTGGATGTTTTTGTCAAACAGTGTAATAACATAGATTTGCACAGAGCAAATACAGTTGATTCACTGGATTTTAAAAACGTTTTTGTTATGACTTAACTAGGTTAAGAGGGGTGTTGCTACTGAATGGGAAAACTATGTTTCGGTCCTTTATGTGTCCTTATAATTGTTTTCCCATTCAGGTAGCAACACCCCTCTTAACCTAGGTAGGTCATAACAAAAGCACTTAAATCCAATGTATCAACTGTATTTGCTCTTTGCAAGTCTATGTTATAACACTGTTTGGCAAAAACATTCTGATGATAGGCGAACGCCCGAAACAAGTCGATGACCACAAAAAGAAGCAGGCTATCAAGGAAAATGTCTCTGATGTATAGCGTGTATTAAAGGAAAAAAGAATGAGGACAAATTGTGATTAAAATTAAATTATCAGAATATCATAAATAATGTCTTAATATTGTAAAATGGTTGATGAGGCTTTGTCACAGAAAAAAGTTTTTTTCCAAATTTTCATTGATGTTTCACCAAATTTATTGCTTTTCTCGGGGTGAATTTTTTATCCCTTTGTACATTTTTATTTCGAGATACACAACTGACTGTGATCACACAATGAAATATAAATTTTGCAGAGTGCATCTTGAAAATTGGAGACCATTCTTATATACTAAATTAAACAAAAATTGATATTTGTAGATTGTAAAATATTTAGCATTAATTCAAATAAAATTATAAAATTCATGATAAAAATGTGGCTAATGCTGAGATAAATTTTACTTTATAGAAATTATTATTAGTCTATTCTTGGTGCTGATTTGTTCGAATAGAAATAAAAAGTTGGTGGTAAGCGATATCTAAATGCCTACACATAATGTAAAATATTGCATGAAAAATACAGTTTTAGTGGCCAATGGAATATGATATATTTAAGTAGAATAAACTGGAAAATTTAATGTGAATACGATTCATAAGAAATATATATATGCATAGATATTAAATTTGAAATATATTATTCAATATTTATTTTAGGAAAATGATGATCAAATCATACATTTTGAAAATTAAATGTAAATTTCTTTGGAATTTCGTTAAGATATTAATGGTAGTGAAATGCCAAGGGTAATCTTTATATTTTCATTAAAACAAAAACACACCATTAATGGGTTTTACAGCTGTGAATAATTAACAGTTTATGTACATTAGAATATCAAAATAATTGTAAAGCACCAAATTCAAATTTCTTGAGTAAATTATATATTATTAAATGTTATTGTTGTAATTTAGTGTTTAATACAAAATTCTCTGGCGTGTAGTAGTTGTGTAGCTTTGTTAATGGTATAAGTGCCCAACCATAACTACCCTTTCAGGACCAATCACTTTGAGCTTGAATACTTAACAATACCTGCTTGTCTTGTTACATACATATGCTATGGAATTACATCATCCAAATGAAACACTCCATAGAGTGTTGTAGCTCTTTTGTTATGTAAAGCATTGTTTGTATATATAGGGGTTATAAACTTTAATAAATATTACAATTTTATGACCAATAAATTAGTAGATTAATCTTAGAGATATCAGAATGTATTTAATAAAAGCAAAAGAAATTTATTGTATGTAATATTAATTATATTAACAATCGATCAACAAATTTGATATTCATTTAAATTAATATACTGTACACTTACCACCGCTACATTTGGTGTTAGACAGTGAGTCATTTGTGTCATTTTTTTATGAACAGCCTTTCAGGCAAGTTTTCACTACTGAGAATAATTGTATGCACATTTTTTTGGTAATTGTTTTGATGGATGCACAGTTTCGTTTTCTTTTTTTAATTTGTATTTAATTTTTTTTTTTTTTTATTAATTAATTTATTGATATTTACACCTGTTATACGCTTAACAATAGTAAATTTGTTAATTGTGGACAATTAATAGAAACGGGAGCGCAGAAGTCACTCAATAGTGAAACTCCGATTTACTCAATAAGTAACTCACGAAGCCACTGACATGAAAGGATAAACTGTTGTGAAATTTGTTGTAACGGAATAGGATTTCTTGACGGATGTATGGTATATTTAAATCTGTATTTAATGTATGATTGGAGGCAAAAAAAAAAGGAGCTGAAACGAGCAAAATATCAATTTTTTTTTTTAATTATTATTTTTCAACGCAGCAAGGGTTTGGTCACAAGTAATACAGATGGTAGAGGAAACCATTTACAATAAATGAGTGGAGAAGCTACCCAGATGTAGCGCTTCGCAAAAGAACTTCGCTCACTAGATTAACTCGTGAATAATTCTCGAGGGATCCCTTGAGACGTTTAGGAAGATTGTCGGGGAGAGTTTGAGAAGAGTGGCGACGCGGTAATTCACAAGAGAGTTGTGCGTGGTTAGGGTGTTGTGGATGTCTTATATCGGGTTATGATTAAGTCAGAAATGAATGGAATGTTGAGATCACTATGAATGTTTATGGTTTATAGTTCGATGGTTTCTTTAGATTGTAATGTTTGAATCCTTAGGATGGTGGAACACTTGGCAGAACCCTACAGTTTGACTCCTTAGGTACATGTTGGATAAAGTAAGCTGTTGTATATGAGTCGTTTTTATTTCTAGTGATAATCAGGTATTCAACAGGAATTTAAATTCGTAACTAATCGAAAAACATCTAGAAAGTATAGTACGAATTGCACGCGGACCAAGTCATGGGCAAAAGCTATTAGGTAATATTGTATAGATAAGATTATCGATTAATACTAAAATAGCCCTTTAGGAGAGAAGAAGGGGAGAAACCTCTTGACGGGAGCCACAAATCCCTCCTCAATCACCTCTCTCGGAAAAATGTTTCGAATAAAAGTGATATGTGTACCTAGTTAAATGAAACCTTTTGGTGTCTCACTTACTTACCAGTAGTAAGAGAAAGTAAAATCCGTTGCAGAAGGTGTTGAATGTGTAGTATATCAAATACGCTATTGTAGAATCCTAACTGATAGCCAGTCTATCCCAAAACTCATCAATCAATTTGTCCCATTCTTGCTAATGTAATTCATGGAAGTATCGTTGCTGTTTTCCCATTTCACTTTTAGACAGCTAAAAACTTCGCTTTCCGCTAAATCCACTGCCAACTGAATACACTCCTTATATCCTAAAATTCTCCAACGGAAGTCTTTTTACTTTCTTTTACGCCTAGAAAGAGGAAGTATTGTAATCGTGTCAAATTTTCCGGAAATATCCGTTTTGAGGTCCGCTGAGTCCAAAAAAGTGGTTTTTAGAAAATGGTCTGTGTGTGTGAACAGCATAGATCAAAAACAAAAAAATCGTAGAAAGTTCAAACTTGATATTCCGTTTAGGTATCACCATGGGATCCGACAGTAGGTTATCTGTCAAAATTCCTCAATCGGAAGTACCATTTTACTGAATGTTTTTTTTTTTTTTACTTTTTTGCGATGTTCTCAAAAGTGGTTTTAACGATTTTTTTGAAACTTAGTACATCAACTACGCATACAAAGAGCTACAACTTTTATTTGTAACATTTCTTCCAGTAAATTTATGTAAGGGTACTTTTGGAGGAGAGGGGTCCTCTAAAGTGCTTTTTTAATTTATTACACAATTTTATCATCTAAATAATATTAATTAGAATTAAATATGTTGTTGAAATTCGGAGTTTTCGAAAAATCGGATGACCAGAAATGCGTTTTTACTGAACAGTTTTCTTCAATTTTTGCTATTTTCTCCATAAAAACATCGACGAATTTCATTAAATTTGGTATACTAACTATAAAATTGAAGAAGGCAACGCTATTATCATGAAACTTAGTACATTATTTTATCGTATCATCTCCTACTCATTCTCCTTAGAGTATTAGCTGGTATTGTGGGGCAGGAAAGTTGTTCTATTAGAAGATAGAAATGAATTACTGTATAGGATTGGAATTCGGGAAAACGAGATTTCTTTTGATCATGGAAAACAGGAAAATTCAGATCATTACGGGTTGTAGCATAAGAGAAAATTTAAAATAGTTTAATATAATAATAATAATAAAATAGAAATGATTTTTAACATAGTTTTCTCTGTAACAGTTACTTTTCCAGGCTGAGGTTTATGCAATACTTTGCTGTATTTTGGATGAGAGGGTGCGTAACACTAATTTAAAAGGTTTTTTTTATCTGCTCGGACAGCCAGTCTGCGATGAAGGCGCTTAGCTCATGTGTCTTCACTTCCAGATTTGTTGGAATGTTCTAAAAGACTGGAAGATCTTTCTTCATTGAAGGATGTGCTTCTTGTCTGGGTTCCAGGTCATATGGGAACTTTGGGAATGAGGAGGTGGAGAGGTTTGCCAAATTAGGCGCCTCTCTTCCTTTCCTTGGTCCAGAGTGTGTCTTCTGGCACATGTTGTCAGGCTTCCGGACGTGGATGATCTCACAGCACTCATCCTTATGGATGAGCATCCTCACTGGGCATTGTGGCTTAAGGAGACATCTCTATATAATGGGATCATGCCTGACCTCTTTTTTAGAGTTTGTGAGATGGAGGAAACACCCATGCATCACCCACGGATTGTTTGGGCTGTGAGGAGATTAGGTTTAGGTCTTTCGGCCGGAATAGGATATCGGTAGAGGATCTTAAGCTATGTCTTTTTAAGGTTTTGGTCCGATTTGTTCGGTCTGTGGTGAAACATAGATGGGTAAAACCTGGGACTGGACTTTTGTTCGAGACCCAGTAGTTGTAATTCTTTAGGGGTAGCTATTTGGGCGCAGGGAGGCTTTGGATAGTGTAGGCTTTTGCCTTCCCCTTCCTTGAATAATAATAATATAACGGTTAGTTTCTAGGACCCTTGCCTTCTTTCTGCTCTTTGCATTCAGTTCAGAACCAGCTTTAGCAATCAAAACTGAATATTTTAAAACAGTGATTAAAAATCTTTTTCTTTTTTTTTGCCACATCCATATAATTAAAGTTCATTTCGGGCAGTATAATTTTTTTTTCTAAGAGCACTGAAGACAAAGGATTGATTTTTCCTCTGTTTAGGTTTATTTTAATTTATTAATTTATAAAAATTAACTATCATAAAATCGATTATTCATTTTAATTTTTGAGATAAATGGTTTGTTTTTTTTTGTGATAAATGAACATTATAAGTTTCATTATTATATCTATAACTTGATTGCTTTTCTGCATTAATAAGATCTTCAATGTTTGCAAGTCTTGAACAGACTAAAATTCCATTTGCAAATACTTTAGTTTTCATCAACAAAGTCAGCAAAGTCAGCTGAGAAAATAATTGTTTATGCAAATAATGTCATTCTCAGGTTAAGCATAAAACCTGCCAACCAACAATTTCTCAAGATTTGTAAGGTTTGTTTCCATTGTCATTATTTTAATTTGAATGGAGAATGCAACCACAGCAGTTATGAATAAAAAAGATTATTTTTGGCCAACAAAAAGTACCAATCGAAGTGCACTATGAACTTGAGGTGATCTCATTGATAATGTCACAGTTTTAAATATAATTTTGTTCATAATATATGATTGATTATTATTAATTAACAAACGATTCAAGCGGGAAGCATAAATAATTTAATTTCCATCAAATTCTCTAATAAATCATTACTTTAAATGGCTGTTACAAAAACTCCGGATATTTATTGCAAGATTAAACTTTACTCGGGATATTAATATTAATTGAACGATTAATTCTAAGTAATTTACCTACAGGTGAAGTCATGGTATTATTATAAGTTATCTTAATATTCATTTAATCTGCTTAATATAAGTCTTTTGAAATAAATTGGTGCATTTATTAATGTATAATTAAAGAGATTATCCGTTTATATATCTGTGCCATATATACTACTTAATTATTAGATACGGTTGGTTTTTCGGTGGGTATAAATATCTGGTGATATTGCTAACTGCCAGGAGAAAGTTTGGAATCATTTTGCTAGGTTAATGACGCTAGAGATATGAAAAACATGGGAGATTCAAAGGTAGTGTATTATTTTCCATTGTCTACGGTTTACTACTTAACGCAGAAGTTGGTCGTTCTCTCTTAGTTTGTGGTTGGTTATGCGCTTGTTTTTAGTTAGATTAGTTAGTAAGCCGAAGAGATGATGGTCTCTTACAACTTCAGCTATCTCTCTACAATATATTTATACATATAATACCAAATGTGGTATATATACCTTCATTCTGAAATCTTCTACTATTACTGTACACTCTACAGTATATACAATGTAGCTATTGTACTGTAACTAATTAAGCTAAACTACCTGGCTAGTCTCAAGCTGAATAGCATTCTATGTGCTTCAGATTCTCACCCACTCAATTTCTCTCTCTCTCACGTACACGCACGCACACACACACACACACACACACACACACACACATACATACACAAACACTGCGTTGACTGCATACACTGATGCTCTCATAACTACTATTGCTTAGAGGTGTACGCTGTCTACACATTGTCTAACCATTCGTGCTTGACGTAAGCTATTACTCCGTTGTGAGTACTATACAACTATTGTATCTTTACTGGTCCAATTAAACATCCGAGATTTCTCTAATATAACAGATATACTGTAAGCTTCCATTTCTCTACATTTCATTTCTTTATTACATATTGTACAGCCACTTCTATGCCTTCATCCTCTTTATTATTAATCCAATCAAATACACGATTTCTCTATATTAGTGTAGAGATTCTAATAATTTCCTTGGAAACAATTTTTAAATTAATAAGAATTCAATTTTCACAGTTTTCAGTCTAATTAAGAATTTACTGGAATTATATATATTTTTGTGAGGATGGCCATATATGCGAAATAATGTTTTTAGAAATGACTGGGTCTGGGTGTTTGTATGTATTTTCGCTTCACTGGGTCTGTAAGTTTGAATTTGACATTTCGCTTTACCTAATTAAGAATGAAAACAACAGAGCAAACTAACCTATACCACTTAACATTTTACTAAAAAGAAATAATTTAAATTACCTTTCAATACACGCTATACAATATATACCCTATTTAATTTTTAATTATAGCTTATATAACTTCCTATTTTTTTTCGCTAAAATACACTGCTTATACATACTAATATTACTATATTAGCTTCCCGCATGAAATCAACATTCCGAGCAAGTTGAAGCCAACTAGCTACGCGAATGTATAGCCTTATTCTGATGATGGATGAGAATCCGAAACCGGTTAGAACCAACAAAATGAAGCATGCATGGACGGATAAAATCATATATGAAAACTTATTCTATCTAAATAACTTCTAAGCGCACTGTAGGTACTCTACGAATATCAAGATGAACGCCGTCGGTTCGTCCTTTGAGCATGCTGCCTAGCAGGATGTCAAAGTCCAGACATTTGTAGCCACACATTACTGAATTGGAACCTTTAACTTTCAACGCTCCCAGCAAAATTCTGTTCAACAAGTATCTGTTAATTTCCTCACTGTCTAATTTATCCATAATCTTTGCCACAAAGTAAGTTTTCTTGCAAAACTTAGCATCAGCCTCAAATTGAACTTTATTCCTGATAAATCCATTATTTCTTAAATTTTTAGAACTCTAAGAGGTTACCAAACGCCTTAGTTACATCATATTTAATAGTACTAATCCTCACTGATTTAGAAGCTTCCACATGACCAATCCTATTTTCATGTTTGATAAATCCTGACATTTAATATCTATAGTGCTCAGACTCCGTCTCTTATCTTCGTCTCACTCAGAAATTTTTCGCTTCTTATTCATAAATTTTTTTCTAGACAATTTCTTTAACCTCTTCCTAACTTCGCTATGCCTCTCTTCTTCTCTAAATGCTGGAAATGTGTTAACTCTTTCCCTGATTATTCCGCAAAAGTAGATTTTCGTTTGAATTGACATCAAAGTCATAATAGAAATCACATCCTCTCTTCTAACTTTTCCAACTTTAGTTCGAATATTCTTCACTACTTTCTCAATACCAATAATCCTGGTTTCCGTACTCTTGAAAGCCTGATATTCCTTATCTAATGACATGTGTTCGTTGACAAGAATTTAGCTATTTCCACTGGCCTACCTAACTTTAAGCTGGGTGTGATCAGCAGTTCGTTTTACAACTTTTTTTTTAAAAAAAAGTTTCACAAAACTTTGCTACTTTTTTTGTCTCAATACTTAAAGCTCCAGATTTCAAGATTCTAATATATTAAGCGACTAAAACTCTGTTACTAACAAACGCACAAGAACTCAAACATGATAATAATCTTTTCCTAAAAGATCTGAAATAACACCAATCGGGTGGATATGGAAACCGTCCGGTTAAAACATCTTGGTTAAAGAACAAAGTACATCGTTAGCTGTTCGAGATTTGTATCGTCATTCATATCTAGATGTGCCATGAGTATAGTTAGTACTCATGGAGACATCATTGCAGAAATGGTAAGTAATTCAAAAAAACTATGGACGGACATCGTGAAGAATAGAACATTAGTAATTGTCTTGATCGATTTGAAGTTCAAGCATTCTCCTAATAAGGATTCATGAGATTAAATTTTGATTCATTTAATGTGCTTCCCCGCTGTTCGGATCCTATGAATCTTTAATGATTCGGATCCCATTACATATTATAAATACCTTTAAATACATTGATATTTTTCCTAGGTGGATAATGATATCTATAAAATGATCCTTGACTTCAGTGTCATAAATCCAATATATATATATGTTATGGAATCCGAATCATTTACAGTAAAATAGAAGTTAGGTAGCAAGAGAAATATAAAGTGAAAGACTGGCGGTGTAATAAGAAGGAAGCAGATAGGTTGCTGACTGGATTTAAACTGGTCGTAAACTGTTCTGAACATTACTGATGTCGCTCTGTTTATTATATGCATCGAAAGGTCCCTTCCTAGTCTGGCCTACGAGGGGGGGGAGTAATTAAATTTTGATTCATTTAATGTGCTTATCCGCTGTTCGGATCCTATGAATCTTTAATTATTCGGATCCCATTACATATTATAAATAAATACCTTTAAATTAATATTTAGATGAAAATATAAATTTCAAAGAAAACATAAAATTTCATGTCTTTTAAATTAACCTAGGCACAGAAAAAATGCAGCTGGCCTAAATTTACCACTGAATTGTATTTATTACTTCCTCTTACTCTAGTAAGAGGAAGTAATTACGATAGTGTCAAATTTTCACCGGAAATATTTTGAGGTGCCGAAAGTACATACAAAAAGGTTTTTAGCGAATATCTATGGGTGTATGAAGAAAATATCTTAAAAACGAAATATGTCAGGAAGCTTAAACAGGATATTTTGTTGAAGTATAAATATAACAGCATCACAAACGAAAGTTTGGCCATAATTAATCATGCGACAAAATTAGATACATTTTTTTTTTTTTAATCATTTTTGGCGATTCTTCTCGAAAACGGCTCCAAAAATTTTTGTTAAACTTTCTATACTATCTACACACTTAAATGTCGATCACTTTTATTTATAAAATATTTTCCCCGGGAAAATTGATTTTTTGGGGCTTTGGGGGGGGGGGGGGGCTAAGTTTATCATTAAGCTTTCCACTAAATTCCCATTTCAGTATAATATATATATTGTATTGGAAATGAACCTTTAAAAAAATGCTTTGATGTTATAATAAATTATCTAACAACAATCAACCTGCTATCGCATTCAAAAAACCATTGGTTCCTGCATCTCAACAACACACTTGTGACAATAGGGCTCCCGGCTATATATTTTTTTTGTTTACTTTGTAATGTTGGGCCAGACCCCCTGTATCATGTAGCTTACATAAATACAGTATGTTTCTAGTCTATATTCTATTGCATTGGTTTTTACTGCCTAATTATTGATGCATATAATTAGAAGCATTGATAGAATTCCAGATCTGAAGGTATTTGTGATTTTTCGGAATTTTCTTGAAAGCGGTTAACAATGATTTTTTTAAGCTTGCTTTATAGATAGATACGTATAATTTTTATTTGAAATATTTTATTAAAAAAAAAAAAAAAAAAAATTGATTTCAAAGAGTTCTGCGGAATTAGTGGCGTTAAATTTCAAATTTTTTAGTGCTCTTCGTGCGGCTCTGCTGGTATAATCCATTTCTCTATTTGCCGAGGTTAGTAAGTAGGTACCAATCCCCCTACTACGTACGTCTGTCTTTATGTTAGGATAAATAATAATATATATAGTTTTGTGTTTAAATAAATTTTGTCACTTATATATAATGACTAGCTAACCCGTCCACGCTTCGCTGTGGCTCAGTCTGATTTTTAGGCCTTAACCATGCGTGATTTTTGATAATTTGTTTCAATGCTTTGGTATACCCTGTCTACTAATTCTTCTTTTGAATGTACAATGTTATAGAAATTAGATGGGAAGGTGATTTTTCTCCGTTTCCGGATTTGTAGGAACAGTGCCGTTACCGAGTTCGAGTAATTGTCTTGAAAATATGGCAGCTGTTGGATCGTTTTGAAGTTGAACTCTCATATTCGTTGTTAAATGATTTTTTTTTTACTGTGCTCCAAAGAGTTGAATATTTCAAGCAGGCATGCAATTCATCAGCTGGTGTTGAGCGAGGTATCACTGGAAGCGTTTGCCTGAAGTCACCGGTTAGTAAAACCTGATTATTTCGCAAGTCTTTCAATGTATGGTCTAATGCTTCCAATAACTTCTTATAAGCCATTGTACACTCATCCCATACTATGATTTTGCACGCCCGAAGAACCTTTACCCCATTCCTGATGTTTTAGAAATGTTACATGTTGGGTTTTCTGTGAAGTGCATGTTTAAGTGCATGACAGTTTAAGAGCAAGTGCTAACGCAATATTTGAAGAAGCAAGTGCTAACGCAATATAGCCGTTTGAACGGATTTTAGCTCGGAATTTCCCGTTTTCATGGAAACTTCGGAATAGAGCGACTTATAAATAGTTGAGAAAGAGGTTCAGAGAGCGCGCCACCATCGCAACGTGCCTGCGTCTGTCTATTTCTGCCAAACTCGCAAAACGCTCTGAGAAGTTCCCGTTTTTATGTGGTAACTTCGAAGTAAAAAGTATATATATAAACACGCCTATATAGAAATGCAACGTTGTGTCAAAATTTTTCAAGTCAATCCATCGACTACTTTTCGAGTTTTGCGGACACAAACATACGGATGCTGAATTTTTATATATATGTAGATATTAACTGCAATAAATGAATTTCGTTTGAATGTTTCACACCAGAAGTTTTCTTGTAATTAAAAAATAATAATACACTTTCTGTTTCAATTATTTTTCTTGTTTATTAAGCGATGTTTTTAATTCCGTTAATATTGTAAAATATATTAAACAAACATCAAATTTATAACATTTATTTGTTACAAGTGTTGATTCTCAAGATATTAATTAATAAATTAAAGTGAAAATTTAGTTTGATTTACCTGGTTTATTCAATTTTTACAAAAGAAATTATAAAAACTAATATATCGATAGATAATTGTATAATTTAGGATAAAAAAAATTCGAACATTAATTACGAAAGATGATACTTTTATGGACAATACAAAAAAAGAAATATTAAACTTTTTATTAAGTAGAAGAAGGTTTTTTTAACAAAGACTTATAAATTTTTACTATTGATCTCTCAGACCTTCAAAAGTTAACGGTTGCCACTAGAATTTCTCGATAAACATGGTGCCATTGATCTTTGTACAAAGAGTCTTGGAGTTCCTAGCATTCCTAATGTATTGCACTTGGCCTTTTGATCAACAATCTTCTCTATTTCTAGTTAACTTGGTAACAAAAATACTATTAAAGAAAAGGCAATTTTCCCCATTTAAGTACTATGCGAATTATTTTGCATGGAAAGTTAATAGAATGCATATTTTTTATTCCTTCAGTAATTCAAGAGTGCAACCTTCACATTATCAAAAACTCAAAGTATCTATTAAATTGCATTTCTTATACACAGATTTTCTTCAAATTTAGTATTCTAGCAGCGTTTTTAATAAATATATCATAATATTATGTACACAGGAGAATAGGGCTTGAATATTAAATGTGTATGCATCTTTCATAACGCTCTGTAATTAAACGTAATTTTTAGTGGATTTTTTGAGCTTGAATTCACGTGATTTTTTTTGCCCAAATGTTTCTCTTATAGTGTTTTTATTAAAATACGAACAGTGCAATTGAGTAACTCAAATGAAAACATGTCAAATGTGTAATTAAGGTTGCGAGTACCCTGGTAATCTTATTAGTATACTCGTATACTTCTTTCACGTATTGACAATGTAGTTGCAGATATTAAGTCAATTAAAAACCAGACGATCGTTAAAAAAGTTGATATATCTGAAAAATATTTAAAAGAAGCTCTTTTGCTGTATTACAAAAGGATAATTTAAAAAAATAAAAAAAGAAAACTTAAAGGTTACACAAAGAAAATAATTTTGTTAAAACGTGATAATCAATACTGGGCAAATACAGTTTTATAATCTCGAACAATTCATACATTACAGCGATATTAGAATTGAAAATATATCTTTTTCTAAAGGAAAAGATTTAAATGAAATCGTTGAAAATTATTTGTAAACATATTGGATTCAATCGTTTCAATAATCTTGAATTTTTCCGTATCAAATTAAGAAATGGTCCAATATTATTTTCCGATAATACGAGGCATGTCCAGCAAGTAAGTGTACTGAATTTTTGTGGGATACAAAAATTTTTATTTGAACAAAAAAATTACCTGGTTACATTAGTACATATGTGAGCTATTTTTCGACATAGTCACCATTCCTCTCAATGCAGGTGGTGAACCGGGGTATTAATTTTTTGATGCCTTCCTCGAAGTAGTTTCCCGCCAACCCCTTCGTCCACTTCTCCACCTCCCCCTTCACCTCCTCGTCGGTTGAAAACCTTTTTCCACCCATGTGCAGCTTCAGGGAGGTAAAGAGATAGTAATCTGAAGGTGCTAGGTCAGGGGAATGCGCGGGATGGTTCAGGACATCCCATTTAAACGAGGCAAGCAGTGTGTGGTCTGGCATTGTCGTGCAGCAGGCAGACTCCCTTTGTCAGCATGCCTCTCCTTTTGTTCTGAATCGCCCTCCGCAATTTTTTTAGGGTCTCACAGTATCTTGCAGAGTTGATGGTCTCCCCTTGAGGCATATATTCAATTAAAATTATGCCTTGACAGTCCTAAAACACGGATGCCATGATTTTCTTGGCTGACTCTGTGATTTTGAACTTTTTGGCGGAGGGTGAAGAGGTGTGACGCCACTGTTGAGACTGCCTTTTGGTTTCAGGTGTTTAGTGTGCAACCCAAGTTTCATCTCCAGTAATGACAGAGCGGAGAAATTCATCTTCATGGAGTTTGTAGCGTCTCAAAAACTCTTGCCCGACCTTGAATATTTCACACTTGGTGGGAGATTGGATTGACATTTTTCACGAAACGTATTGTCGCGTCGACAGTTCTCAACGTATTGACCTCGAACCGGTCTCGTTGCGGAGGGGAGGAATCAGGCTACACGACAGTGTAGCCAACTGTCGAAAACAAAATCCCTCCGGCCGTGAAAGCCTCAGTACACTTACTTTCTGGACATGCCTCGTAGTTAAATTTATATGGCAAACGGTTAAAGAAAGCTTTATGAAATCTTCGCGGGCCATTTTTTACTTGTATTTAAACGCTGAAATATACCTAAAAATTGGTTGAAATCAACCACTCTTACTTTTCAGAAAATATGTCTCCTTTCTACTCTTCATTGCATAAAAAAATTAGAACCTTAAAAAAATAATAATATCGTTAAATTTACCTGATTTAAAAATAACAGACTTTCTGTAAAGACAACTGAACTATCTGAACTCTAGCAAAAAATTTGTGAGGAAGATCTCCAAACATTTACAACAGGCAGGTATCAATGAAGAGTAATCGAGATGGGAAAACACCACACGGTATTGAGGCCTCTGACCAGGATACAGATATTTCTGAAACATCCTCAAGAGCGATTTCAAAGAAAAGAAAACTGAAGTTATCTGGTTCAGCCACATTAGAATCGTTTTTTCTGCCCTCCCAGGATAAATAACCCAGAACTTCAAAGGTACCGCATCCCAACACGCACTCATCAAACAAAACAACTAAGTAGTTCCTCAATTTGTGAAAATCCTAATTTTACTGTTCTTTACTGTTTAAGTACTCGTAGTACACATAAAAAGAAAATCCGTAATATTTTCTTTGCAGGTAAGCATAGAACTTGTTAATCGTTACCACTATCTAGGTTTACCTATTACCCTCTAATGGTAAATATTTCTGCTTCTAAACTTTTTGAGTGTAGGAAAACTGGCATTTAATAAAGTAAAATCTATTTTGTTAAACTTTGCGGCAACACTTCACGAAACTTTTTTTTTTTTTTTTTTTTTTCGTTTTATTAAGAAATTCACAACTATACAAACAGTATTATGAGTGAATATGATAGTAGTGACATAAAAAAGGGCGTGAATGTCTTGTTAGGAGATGCCTCCCAGTGGAGGTACTCCCTAATTATTGCTATAAAATGCTAACAAGAGTTAGATGGTCGCGCGGCCAGTGGCGTTTCTGTCTCCTGGAAGGGTTGTGTGGAATAGAAAGAGAAGAGAGTTGTTGGACTAAAGGGTAGAATGGTTGGATATGAGGTTATGGAATTTCTTGTAACGTGATTTTATGAACTGATGAACAAAAGGGATTTTGAGGTCATTGTGAAGGGTTAGGTTGGAAACATAGAACGGGGCATTGGTAATTCTTCTGAGGGTTTTGGATTGAAAAGCTTGAATGCGATATGTGTTGGAATGCTTGGTCGAACCCCAGACCTCGCATCCGTACGTCCAGAGGGGCTTTATAATAGTGTTGTAGATAAGACTTTTGTTTTCAAGAGAAAGTTTAGAGCGTCGGTCAAGTAGTCTCGAGAGAAGTTTGTAACGTCTGTTTAGTTCAAGTCTTTTTAATCGTGTATGCGGATTCCAAGTAAGTCTTTTGTCTAGATAAAGTCCTAAATATCGGACTTTGTCCACTGTCGGTATTATAGTCCCATGAAGGAGGATGGGCGGGAGAGTAGCGCGGCGGAGGGTGAAGGAAACGCATTTGCTTTTAGTGGGATTGACCTTTATTCTCCACCGGATAAGCCAGTCTTGTAGAGAGATGATATGGGATTGTAGTGCACGGGATGCGGAAACAGGATCGGGATTTGGAGCAATAACACATGTGTCATCAGCGTAGGAATGAAGGATTGTTTTTGGGTGGAAAGGAATATCTGCAGTATAGAAAATATATAGGAGAGGAGCAAGGACACTGCCTTGGGGTACACCTGCAGAGATTGGAAGGATAGAAGATCTGGAGGAGCCAGAACGAACCCAGAAGAAACGATCAGACAGGTATGATTTAAGGATCATATAGTAGGGAGAGGGAAGGACTCCCTTGAGCTTCCACAACAAACCCGCATGCCAAACCCGGTCAAACGCCTGAGCGATGTCCAGGAAGACACCCGGGCAATACTGCTTCTGCTCAAGGGCAGATGAGATGGTGTCAATAAGGCGGTGGCACTGGTGAATTGGTGAGTGGGAGCTACGGAAACCAAACTGATGATTTGGAAGAAAACCTTCTAAAAGAGGAAAGATTCGTTTGAAGAGGAGCCGTTCAAGTACCTTACCCATGATAGGTAGTAAACTGATTGGCCGGTAGGATGACGGAAGATGAGCTTCACGAAACTAAAAAAAAATTACTAAATTACATCCTTAAACCAACAATGCTATATTGCTCGTAAATCTGGGCATATAATTTACCTGTAGTTGCTAGAAATTGTGCAACTGTAATCTCTAAAGTCTTTACTACCAAAAATTACCCCTAATTCGTTTGTACGTTTAGAGTTCAGGTTTTCCCTAATTGTAGTGTCTGTTTATAAATTTATGTACCATTTGTTGATTAAAATCCTTAAAATGAACAGTTCACGTCTGCCTTACGAGTATATTGTCATGATATTTTGTTTAAAATCAATTCTCCGAAATGAAATATTAGTAAAAACTGGTTATCTTTCATTAAGAATACAATGTCGTCTATAGGCGCATTGGATATTCTACTTAAACAAGATCTCCTCATTTTAAGAAAAGAAAAGAATAACATCCTAACCAAACTGACAAATAAATTCCTTTCTGAGGATATAGATAAGATATTAAACAGCAAATATAATGTATTATATAGACATATTTCTAATTTTGAGGGTTTAAAGAATTATATTTAGATTTAGGATGTTATGTAACTAAACTAGTGGGGAAACAATTTCCCAAATTCGTTTTTGCAGAATAAAATGTACGAAACTTTATTTAAACAGATCTACATACATATTTGATTGTATTAATACATGTTTAATTTGGTTTTGTTTATGTGAAGATTCTGTAATGGCATTTCCTTTTTGATTGTAAAACTCTTAAAACTGTTCAGACTTTTTTTTTCTTTCGAATTTTATATCATCCAATTTTCATATTCCAAAAGAAAACTTATTCGAAGAATTGTTTACTATAAGCTCTAAAGAGCAGATAAATGTTAAACATAATTTTTGTAAACAATCACTTAAGATAAGAAGTTTTGTATTGGGGAGAATAATTTTGTGTTTATATTTATTTTCTTTGCCATTTAGGTTTATACAATTTTTAACTTTATTTCTCGTGCCTGCTTGTTTGTTTTTTATTTTTGTTCTTTTACTAGAAATCATAATTATTCTGTTTTATTTTCACTTTGTATTTGCTTTAAAATTTATATTGCAATTAATATTTAATTAATTATTATTTTACAATCATTATTATGGCTGACTCACTTGCTCAAAAGCATATGTAAGCTTAAAAGCAATAAATAAATAAATAAATAAAAATAAAATAAATATTATATACATGGTAGAACCAGTCATTATACTTAACGAAACAAAAGTTAACTTTTTCTGGGAAAATGTTTCAAATAAAAGTGAATCTTCGAGTCTTTCATTTTACTTCGAAACACATATACCTACTAAGTTTCAAGAAAATCACTGAAATGTTAATGATCAGTTAGTTCACTAGATTGTTATATATATATATAATATATATATTACATTATATAGTTTAATTTTTCCATTTAATTTAATAAAAAGGTAAATAAGATGGTAAGTTTGTTTATAACTAAGTGATGTATCTAATCTACAAGTTACGTATATAGCTTATTTACCTTGATATTCTCTTGCCTTATAACATAGAATATTATATATTCCGTCATACTAGGAAAATCTTATAAACCAACTAAAACTTAGTCATATTGATGACAAAGTTAGTGCAGATATATACATAGTTATAGTATAGTTGGATTTGTTAAGTTATATTAACGCTTTAACGTTGTATGGTGACATAGGGGTCGTTGTGTTGTTAAAGAACTCCTAGTATTAGTTTAACTTTCTGACGATGAAGCCAGTGGAACTTTAATCTCTTTAAACAAAAAAATCTGATGGGAATATATGTTTGCTGAATGCTCATAGACTTTCTCTTACTCCAATTAACTCAATTTCAAAATTGGCAAATTGTTTTTAAACGATTGATTTTTTTTTCTCCAACTCTAACATAAATATAGAATGATGAGGTTACAGGTTGGTTTCTATGGTCGGTAGACTGGCTGTTCTACTTGGACGGAGATGGAATTATTGGGGCGTGTTCAGAAAACAGCATATCCCGAAACTGCATAGCATCACGACTTTTTTTCCCAAGGAGTGCTCAGAAGGACATTAAAAAGCTGCTTGCCCTGGGCGATGCCCTGATCAAGGGAGTTAACACAAAGACGTGGAAAATCCTTAGCTGCAACGAGCAAATCTCAGAACTTGTTTTGACCACTGGTCAAACCTGGACCAGTCATGGCTGTCGAGGAAGGGACATACCATCTGATATCGATTAAGTAAAATTAATGTCAGAGGTTTGAAGAAGCTGGAAGGTGAGAGGAAATATAAGAAGCAAACGGCTTCTTTAACCACCACCTCAAATAAGGCACTACCAGCTGTGCACCATCCTCTGGAGGAAAGCTCAAATCGGATAACGAAAGAGAAGTCTGGAAGACTTGGAGAAGTCTGGGAGATATGGAACTCTCAGCTATTTTAGGGTCAGCCCCCTCAAAAGACGAAGAAGAGGAGAAAATGCATCTGGAGGAGGAGGGGCATCGTAGGAAGTTTGTTTTCTGTTTACTAAATGGCTACTTGGACGGATGCTGATCCAAAATTGTAGACGGTCAGATGTAATGGATGCAAATAGTTAACAAATAGTGCAAATGGTAAATAGGTGCAATTTAACCTAAATATATTTAATATGGTATCGCCACTAACCTTTGTGACTAGTGCAAAAGAGGAAGTCCTAAATCTTACAAACGGAAGTTCAAGCATAAGGCAATTCACTCGAAAGTGGAAGTTTACCAAAAAATTAAATAGAACTAAAATTATTATAAAAAATATTAATTGCATAATTTTCAACTGATTAATTTTTAACTAAATAATATAAAAAGCAGCGCTATTTTTCTAACCACATCAGTTGAACATTAATGTAAAATCTATGATTCAATGCGCTTAGACTAGGACATCTTGATTAAATCTGGTGACATAAAATTCTGATTAAAGTTGAATTGTTTTTAAATCCTTTGCTTTATTATTATTGATAAAATAAATTTTGAAATTAAAAAAAAGCTTAATTTCTTCAATTCAATTTATTAAATTCAATTTTTTTTTTATTTTCAAATGGATGGATAAAGAAAGACTAAGGTGATTTTATTTAAGATATTTCGCATCACGATAGCATAGACGCTACAAAATCGTACATCAATGTATTGAAATAAAAATTCAATTTAATGTTAATCACCAAGTTGACACCAAATTTAATTGAAATCAAACATTTGCAATTAAAAAAATATTTCTTCAAAAATTAATTATATTTAAAAATGATCTACTTTTGTTTTATCATTTTGTTCTGTAATGGATTGGCGTGTGCGTCTTTCATCATTCAATTCATCACATGAGGCATGGCATACTTTCCTACCACAAGGATTCAAATTCTAACTAGAGGCTAGATCGAAATCCGCCTTGCTAACATCCTAGTAGTAAAACTAAGGAGAAATAGCGGAAGTAAAAAAAAATCATAATATATAACGCTAGCGACATTCAACCAGTGAGAAGTCTGGTTGGTGATTCAGACTTGCACACAACCATCAAGCAAACATCATCACCAAAGCTCTGCCAGCTCTGTCTGTAATTCTCTCATTCTACCACACACTTTCTATACTCAGTTTCATTAAGTCCTTGCAACACTCTGTTACTCAAACAATATATTCAATAATTAGTCAATGTACTTTTTCTATTCTTCAATTTTTCTGTGTCCACCTCACAAAAACACCTCAATAGTTCATTAGAAGACTTGGGGCTTAGAGAACACGTTGCTGGAACGGGAGAGTAACTGTAATGAAATAAACAGCCCTATATTGTGAAATACACCATAAAATTGCTGACTTATATGGTGACGACATCTGCCGCAACTCCTACCGTACGGTTGTCTAACAGCGCATCTTACCTTTTCTACGGCTCGCAAAGGGGGAAACAAATTTATACTTGTTAATCATTCAATTTATAGATTTTACACACTTCAACGTCAATAAAAATTACTGCACTAACAAGACGACGAAATTCCAAAATCCGTCGTGAAATGGAAATGACTGAAGTCACATTATTTTAAATCAATGTTTATAAAATATGTACAAACTATTTTTTACCACTTTTTTTATTTTTAAATTATTAATATCAAACTTTCCACATATTTATTACAATAATTAAAAAAAAACAATGTTGTATAAACACTTGAAATTCTATAGAATTGTGTTGTGGAAACATCATTGGTCTAATCAAGTTCATGTGGTTTTGCTGTGAAAGCATACATACAAATCAAAATTAATATTCACCAACTTTGGTTTGAAAGTATGCGATGAATTCTAAACACTTTGAATTTTAAATTCAACTGTGTTCCCGTGATAAATAAGTCGGAGGGCTTCGTTAGATAAAAAAAATGTGGTGTGAAACACTCAAACAACTTTCCCTTATTCCTGTTAGTACAATTATAATATATTCAAGACAAATTTACTTTAAATTTTACATAATATGTGATCTAACATAAATACAGGGAAGATGGAAGATAATTACCTACTTAATAACCTTGGGAGGTAGAGAAGTGTTTATATTTTGGCCTAGTAAAGCACACCAAAAACATGAAAACAACTAAATATAATATTTCAAATTCAACACTACAAACTCCGCACACCTATCCAAAATAATTTTTTTTTTTTTTTTAATGTTGCAAATAAAAGTGAAAATTTCATATCTGGGCAGTTAGCATACTAAGTTAAAAAGAAATCGTTATTGATGTTTTCGATAAAATTCCAAAGTAATCAAAAACATAATCTTTGAAATTCCATTTTCGGTCAATCGATATTTTATCAAATTTAGAATTTTAGCAAGCTTGTAATGAATATTAATATTATATAGCTGATAGAACCATGCATTGTACTTAAATAGTATATTAGAGGAAAGCTTAAAGCCGTTGCGGGATCCCCTGTAAACATAAATAATCAATTTTCTTAGAAAAATTTTAAAAATAAAAATGTTAGGTGCTTATGTAGGTAGACATATATGATGAAAGAAAATCGTTGCAAAGGTTTTCTAGAAAATCGCAGAAACATAAAAAAAAAAAAAAAAAAAGGTCGTACTTCCGGTTGATGGATTTTGACCGCGAAATCTTCTGGTTTGACGAGGTGTGTTAGTATCTAAACAGGATATCAAGTTTGATGAATTTGGTGAGATTTTTCGTTTTTTAAATATTCTGTTAAAACACATACACACACACACACTTATAGACACTTGGCTAAAAACTTTTCGAACACATGAGAACACAAAACATCAATTTCCGGCAAAAAAATGAATTTCGAAAAATTGGCATGATTGGAACTTCCGCCTACTAGGAGTTAAGAGAAAGGAAAAAGATAACCAGATTCTCTTCTTCCTTTTTTTTTTTGAATTGAAACACGGAAGTTCACATGAATATGTTAATGCAAAATTAGAATATGTTTTACACAATTTAAATGTTTAATTAATTCTTTTAACCCAGAATCCCATCAGCTTTTAGGTAAACTAAAAATCTATTATCAAAAATATAAATTGTACTTATTAAATCTGGACTTCGTAAGGACTAACAAATCAACATTTAATGTACTTATCAAATTAGTGTTACTAAACGAGTTAAAATGTCAGCCATATCTCTTATTGGATTTACTAATAAAATATATTAAATTATTTACCCAGGTTATTCAATTGATGAAGTTTTTCTTATATTTGTTAAATGATCAAAATAAATATACTGTAATCAATGCTCAAATTTATAAAATACTTTGTAATGAGGAATTAGAAGATATATTAATCATACTGATTGTAAACATTCAGTTTATTAAAGATCACTTAGATTAGCTGTCGGATGTCAGATTTCTGATTTTGGCGAATATAATTTAATAATAGAAGATATGGTTTACACTACTTCAAGAGAACCAAGTTATTTATTTTTTAAATTTATAACCATGATTATGAAATCCTGTGCTTGTTTTCTTTAGGTCAAGATTTAAATTAAAGACGATCATTTTTGTTTGTTTGTTTGTTTGTGTGAGTTAGTTAAATTATATAATTGTATTTATTAAAATTATTATTTCAAAATCAATCTTTAGTTATTTATGTTAGACTCCAAGTGATTTTCAATTTTTTTAATTTCTCTTACTCCCATAGTAAGAGAAAGTATTGCGATCATATCAAATTTTCGAAAGTATGTTTTCTCCGGAAATATATGTATAATGGATGTGAGAAGGAGAGAAAATTAATGAGAAAAGGTTTTTTGAGAAATAAGCTGTAATAAATGCTGAACACTGTATAATGAGAGAAAGACATAAAACTGCGAGGGCTTTACACGTATATTAGTAAATAGGTAGCGAGAGAAATATATAAAGAATGAGAAAGATAGTAGGAAGGTTGCTGATTCGTTGTTAACTGATGTAAACTGTTGTAAAACTGTTCTCTTGTAGGGCTAGCTCGGCTGTATATATACGTACACAATCTCCCACCCTAGTCTGGCCTAGTTGGCGAGTAACTAAATTGGTATTTTTGTGGTTCTCTCCGCTCTTCGGATCCTATTACATGTGATTTGATGTGGCCAGCCAACAAAAAAAAAGAAAAATGTTTTTAGTGAATGGTCTGTGTGAGTGTGAACAAAATATCTCATAAACATAAAATCGAGGGAAGCTTAAACTTGGTATTCCGTTTAGGTATTACTTCCGCATCTGACACGAAGATTTAGGGCGAAAATCCACGAAACGGAATTGCAACATTACTGATGTAATAGGATCCGAATCATGAAAGATTCATAGGATACGAAGAGCGAAGAAGGACATTAAATGAATCAAAGAATACCTTTATAGGCCCCGAAACCTTCTGCAAGTTGTCCAGGAGCCTAAATCAAACTTCTATCAAGAGTTTGAGAGAAGTACAGGGTCTGCATTGGTGGGAGAGTACACCAAGACTTCATCAAGAGTTTGAGGGAAGTACAGGGTCTGCATTGGTGGGAGAGTACACCAAGACAGAGGCAGGCAAAACTCTTTATTAAGAGACATTTGCTTAAATTTACCAGGGTTCTATTGAGTCATAGCCGAAGGGATATAAGGCTAATAGTGGGTCTAATAGTGGGCATTGTAGACTGAATACTGCAAGACTGAAGAGGAAACGCCGGCACACATCCTTTGTGAGTTTGCCGGCCTGGCGAGAACAAGGTTTCTTCAACTGGGAACTAGCAATCCCGAAGCCACGAGCTTCATGACGGAGCCACTTTCAGCTTTGCTAGGCCTGATTAAGAGAGCGAAGCTGAGGGATGTGCTATAAACCCAGAGGATCCCCAATAGACCTCTTAATGAAGGTCGCCGTGGAATGAGGCGTGGCCCTCCCCAATCTAATCTAATCTGCTCCCCCACCTAGACCCGACTAGGAGGGAGTCTCCTAGTCGATTCATATAAATAGAACGAAAGTGGCAAAGTTTTACAACAGTTTACGACGAGTTTAAAACCAATCAGCAACCTTCTACTTACTACCTTCTCATCACTCAGCCAGTCTGTCTCTTTATATTTCTCTCTACCTAACTTCTATATACTTATAAAGTCCTTCATTATACAGTGTTCAGCATATATTGTAGTTTATTTCCATAAAATCCATTCTCTCTAATTCTATCTCCTACTCGTATCCATTATACTTTACAATTTATTAAATGTTTTCATGATTATTTCGAAGATAGCTCCGAACAGTTTTATTTAAACTTTGTATACTGTCTACATACATAAACACCTATCACTTTTATTTTAAATATGATTATCGCGTGAATTCACACTTTCCTCAAAAAATATTGAAGACTATTAAGATTTTAGTAAAAATTGTAAGTTTAATGAAAGTTTATGAATCAAATATAATGATGTAAATTGTAGTAAGAGTAAGTAGTTAGATTGGTTCAGTGCAGATTTTTTTTTTTTTTTTTTTTTTATCAAAATAATCAACCAGATGTTCCTTAATATTGTTGAAGTTTACAAATTGAACAGTTTTTTAAGATTATGCTGTATTTTTTGAGGGA
The DNA here is from genome assembly GCA_011037195.1 of Triatoma infestans. NCBI lineage: Eukaryota > Metazoa > Arthropoda > Insecta > Hemiptera > Reduviidae > Triatoma > Triatoma infestans. Next base: position 83,664 of record JAAEAF010001988.1, on the reverse strand, counting down.
TATCGGATCATTTTTCCAAAGTTTCAACAATAATTGAAATATTAGATAAAAATAATTATTTCCCCACACTCTAAAATTCAAAACAACTTTAATGTTTCTTTATTAAGCTTCGGGAGAATTTTAGTAGTAATATTTTCTACTCCTATCAGGTTACTTCATATTTTTATAAAACTGCCTAGGGTTAATAATTAAGAAGAAAACTTTAAACATTAGAATATCTGTTTTCTAGATAATAAAAACATCTTGTAGGCTATTTAAGGAAAACTGCCTTGGAGACTACTACTTCTTGGATGTAATAATTGGGATGAGAGAAAGAGTTTAATGTTAGCTTTATGAACGCCTTAGGCTGGATACGTTAACGCTTTTAAAGAGGATAACTTAAGAAGATTTTTAACTTCTCTTCTTTTTTTTATATATTTTTTTATTATATTTTCTCTCTTTTTTATTCTTTTGTTCCTTTTGTAAGAATATTTGCGAATATACAGTAAAAGTGAGATTTCATAGGAGAAGCAGAAGTGCCACCATTATGAAGGTTATTGGCCGCCCTGGAGGTGTGAGATGATAAAGTAAAAGCCAAGTTAATCATTCCAGACAAAAGTTAATCGAGAGTTAACTTTGTCTTTGAGTTGCCATGTAACCTGAGGCACATTACCTCCTTACATTCAAGATTTCTCTCTCTCCTTCTAAAACTCCATCATCTTTCGCTTCCTTATCTTTCTTCTTCTTCTTCTTCTACTGAATAATCTCTCAAAGAAAACTTTATAACCAATGGATTATTTTGTTCTAAAGTTACCAATTTTCTATTTCTATGAATAAATTTTCACTTCTGAATATTTCTAATTAGTAATTAAGTTATAAACATTAATTTATATCAAACGAGTTCAGTTTCTTTGGATCCCATGTAAAAAGTCAGCTAGACAAATTTTCTATATTTACTATAGTTATTTGCTCTTGTTATTACATAATAAAATTCTAATGCTAAGGGAATGGATGAGCTCAGTTGTAGACAACTGGACTAGTAATGCGCTGGTTCCGGGTTCAAATTTCACAGTGCTACCCTTAGATTTTTTCATCCTAGGAGCCTTACAGCTAACTGTCCGGCGATGTTGTCTGTGAGAGAACCATGTCCGGAGGCCGGTAGAGAAGGCTCCTCCGGACGCCAATGATCACAGATGTTGACGCGGCAAAACACTTAGGCAAAAATAGGTCATCGTGCAGCCCAGTTTCATCTTATTTTAATCACACACACCTGATAAAACACCAGGTTTGAGGTAAAACTTATTTTCAGTCCTTCTTCCAATGCCAGTGTTCCTGTCCGAACAATAGGAAAATATTTTGAGCAAAGTAAATAAAAGAAAAAGTAGATCGATTTCATAGATTTGATGGATTAGATAAATTAGATAGATTAGCTAGATTAGCATCAAATCTCCTTGTCTTTTATCCGTTATAAATTTTCTAGCCTGGGGGCATCCCCACTTCTCCAGTGTTCTTCCAATTTCCTTTTACTCCATTGTTTAACTTCTCTGCCACTGAATTGCTTAGTGACAGTTAATACTCGCTCGGGACCATAAAATGGCAGTGTCCCAATTCACCTTAGCCAACTCGTCCGCACTCTTATTGCCATCTCTACCCGTATAAGCTGGTACCCAGAAGAGTTCTACCCTGCTTCTCTGAGCAATACCGTTAAGTCTTCTCCTAAATTTGCCCACTGGTTTAGAACTCCTGCATGCCCTCCAAAGTTTTTATTGCAGCTTGACTATTAGAGAATATCCTTTACCTCTTTAACCTTTCCCAGCCACTCTTCCACGTACAGCAGAATCAATGATACATAATCTCGGCATGGAAAACCGTGGCCATCCGCCCTAACGCCTGTTTAGGAGCCATCCTAAGTTCATGCTTTTCTCTAATCAGATAATACAACATGCATAAGCTTACTGACCCTCCAGGAATAAAGGTGAAGTTCCACTGCAGGCCAACTACTCCAGTATTATGTTTTTTTATTTCTTTTTTATTTTAGCCGCGTCAAAATCTGTGGTCCGCGAGCGATATCATGATACAGATGGTCAATGGCATTTTCAAGAGAGCAATTTGAGAAAAAGTTGATGTTGTGCGTTTCCTGACACTAGTATATTTGTTAATTATGTAATATTTGTTAAAACTTTGTAATGCACTGATCATCCAAACCACAAACATTTATGGTGATTTATTATTCATAACTCGTTGGGCATTCAATATGAAATATTTGTATTTCGTTTAATTCAATTTCATTCTATTTCTTAGTGCCTTAATCCTATTTTTTATTAAAAAGATCTAATTTATTTTTTATTTTATTTTTTTTCAGCAAGAGATTGAAATAAATATAATTCAAAAATGTGTATGATTTTTATTTTGTGATACTGAAAGTTTTGATTGATTAACGTTATTCTATTATCTGAACAAATACTAGCGGAGATATAACATAATTACTTGCGAAATATAACATATTTATAATATTTAAAAAAAAGGTTTAAAAAGCTGATCTAAACTATAAAAAGTTTTTGACAAATTTAATATTTCTTCTGTCTGAGTATCATGTAATCAAGGATTTTATTTTTAACATTTCTTTAAAGAAATAAATATATTTTAATATTAAATAGTATACTAACATTTATGTATTGTATACTATTTTTCCAGCTATTTGCTTCACAAATTTATACGATAGATTAAAATATCACAAAAGATGAAATATTGGTAGCTTTTCAAAATGCCATCTCATTTAATTCCGGAATACCGGCCAGTTAAGGATATAAAATGTTTTCTATTACGGATTTGAGGAGATAGTATTCTTGTTATAAAGATAAATTTTTTCTAAGTGTGGAGCAATGTCAATTTAAATAAATTTCCGAAAGTATATCGCCAATTTAGATAAAAGAAGTTTAGTTTATTAATATTTAGAAATTCAAATGTCAAAACTTTGATTTATTCAATTTTTCTTAAGTGAGAGACAAAGAGGTATTTGATTTTTTTTTCCTAAAAGTCATTAGTGATTGGTGTGTTTCTTTTCTTAAATCATGTTTGAATGCTTAAAATTGTGCTTATATACTGCTATTATAGTGTGTTTATATTTTCTTCATAATTAATTTAATGTCTCATCTGTTTGGACAAATATTTGAATTTTTCTTCATTTTCATGAAAACTGAATTCATCCTCCAGATATCCGCGTACTAACTATACAAAAGTTTAGCCGCATGTGATGGAAGGATAATTACTTTGTTGAAACTCATGAGTTTAAGAACGTCGAAAGAGGAAGTTATGTAAGTGTTTCAAATTAAATTTGATACAGTGTGTAAAATTACTGGAATTATCTTGTTTCAAATAGTTCGAATATTAGCGAAATCAACTAGCTAAATCGATATTTCAAAACTTCAAAAATTAAATAATTCCTAGTTCATGGGTAAATCATTCTGATGGTTTCATATCTTGTACTTGAATCAGACATCAACAAACTTGTCTTAAATGTGGTTATAAATAATAATACAAGAATAAGTTCTGACATGGTGAATAGTGCCCTCTCTAAAGCAATCTCATACAACCAACCCCTGATAGTCTGGTGACTAACAATCAAATCTTATCCTCCCCCTTATTTAGAGAAACTTTCATCCTTCTTCCTATTCATAGACCGGAAACGTTTATACTATGCGGATGTAGATTTGTCAAAAAAAAAAAAAAACTGGTTGGTGTATGTCACAGTTGATTGGTATTCAGAAGTACGTGCTCAGGATATTGCCGAGGAGAATTATTGCCCTACAATATCCGGACATGCCTTACTGGGGGTTGGGAAGGGGGAAAATGGTTGGAGGTATGGTATACATAGGAAGAATAAAAAAGGATGATGGTAAAGATGATCGGGGAAAGGAGTGGAACAACAAGAAGTCCGGAGGGAGGGTTAGAAAAGTAGTTGAGAGTTTCTTAACCAAATACTTAGCTCAGCCCTCAAGAGAAAAATTCACCTCAGTTTGCCCCAAGGAGACCATCCCTTAGCCTTTCTCTGTCAAGTCTTCAAACTCCTTCTCATTCTATCTTTCTTTTTACTCTGTTCTGGACTTTGCTACTTGAATTACCTAAGAATAAAGTTTTTCTTCGTCTCCGTTTCTCACTAACTGAACTTGAACTTAACATAGAAGAAGGTGGTAAGGGGTCTTCATTTTTCCTTAACTTTTTTTTTTTTCTAACTTTTTATTCTCTAACAGAAACTTAATCAATAACGTTAATAACAAAACACTTGAAACCTTTTCTTGAATGTTCATAATGAAACAATAGATGAGACGATGACGATGACGAAGAAAGAAAAGTCATCATTCATTTGGAAGCAGAAAATCTTTTCTATGTTGTTTCATTTCAATTTTTTTTTTTTTTTAATATTATCCATCGTCTTTTTGATCTATCAATTTTATCCAAAAAAAAAAAAAAAAACATTGATTTAATTAATATTATGATTTGATAAATCAATAAAATATTTAGTAACAATATTTGGTTGAATTATTTTCGATAAGGTAAAAATAAAATTGATTATATCTAATATAAATAAATTCAATTACTTATGTGACATTGAAAGATGCCTCATGAGTGTAGCCAAAAAGCATGGGTATAAAGTAGAGCACGAGAATGAGGGGCGAAAACACCAGGACGGACCAGGCGAAAAGTATAATTAATAACTATTCGTCCATGCTTACGGCTGAAATATTCCAAAAAGACTATGCGGCCAAAAGGATGACTGTAGGCTTCACACCGGCCAGTGTGAAGCACGGATCTTACAACGGATAGCCTATGCAGGTTTTGTCAGACAGAAGAGAAGATAGCACTGCATATATTGTGCCACTGTGAAGGGCTTTTGTGAATGAGAGTTCGCCTCTTCAGTGACTAAAAACTGAGGCCTTTATGCTTCACCCTGGAATCTCTCGCCAGTCTCCTAAGTCTAATTAAACAGATAGAACAAGAGTCAGTACTCTTTTTGTGGGTGCCAGAATAGAACCATAGAAATTGTGGTAGCCAGATGTTTAAAGAAAATCTATTATTTCCAATTCTGAGTAAGCGAAAGTCATATGAGTGTGTCGCACCAGATATTATGTAATATTAAAAGACACAAGAGTAAATGAAATCAGATTGCTAACAAACAAGTAGTTTACTATCTGTCAAGAGAGTAAAGAGGTGGTTTTTTACACATTCAGGTCCAGGAATTACCCACACGAGCCCTAGTTTCTTTCACATGTAGAATGCAAAGATAACCTGTTAGAATAAAGTTAACAGTACTTTATTTTGTTAGTGGTTGTTTCTAAATAACTTCAGTAACATCGGACTTTTCCAACCGCCGTTTTGGAAAGTAAAGTTAGAGTAAAAAAAACCGCCTTCATGAACTAGTAATTAAGTGGAAGCATGCCTGAAACAGAGACCAATGTAACTTTCTATAAATAAATAGAATTAAGATAAATTTAAGTAGTTGAAAAACATGAAGGGAATTTTGAATAATGAATTTAAATCGATAAGTTGTATTATATTTACACTCACCATACTGTCATAGCTATTTTTTAAAACCACTTTTTATTGCTCCCGTGCTATCAAAACAATATTTCCGTTGAAAAGTCATCATCGAAAAGTTGATACGAATGCAACATTTTCTCTTATACAGTAAAAGAAAAAAAAAATGTCTCATTTAAGAACATCAATTCTTCAGATATGACTTTGAATAGCAGCTTTTGAACCATTATTCCTCACTTATAACATGTTTATGGTATTAATAATTTGATTATACATACTCGTGAGGTTCGGCCTGAAGTAAAAATAAGATAAATTCATTCGCAGCATTTCGATAAATGTATTCCTTTTTGATTTATTATCTAGTTATTTATCTACAAGTGAGTTTTACACGTTCAGGTCCAGGAAGTTCCCACACTAGCCCTAATTTTTTTCACACAATGCACTGGTAATCTGTTAGAATAAAGTTAACAGTATTTATTTTGTCAGTGATTATTTCTAAATAACTTTAGTAACATGGGACTTTTCCCAATCGCCGTTTGAAAAAAAGATAATAAATTTATCGAAACGTTAGCAAGAATTCATTTTGTTTTTACTTTTGGCCGGACCTCACAAAATTTGAATAATATATACTGTAACCAAATACCATTAATTGATAACCGAACATTAATTAATAATTACTGTAAAGGTCTAAATTGTTAGTTTATTAATTTTATTTTTGTAGCAAGGAAAATTGATTTCGTCTTTCTATTTTTCAAGTCATAGGGTAAAGCTAGGAGCGATGACGGGGGTAGGAGAGAAGACGCAGGCTTTGCTTCTTGTTTGCCACCACGTGGCGTCATGGAAGTTAATCTAGGAGTAGAGAGATCAGAAGCGAACGTATTGCGAAATTCTTCAGTTATTTTGTATATTCTTCTGTGTGCTACGAATATTTATACCTATTTATATTCATATTTGGTGAATACCTGAATTTTCATACGCATTAGTAAATTTTTATATACTATATTAATTGCAATTGAAATGAAAGATTTTCACGCTATAGTTAAAGTTGGAGTCGTAGCCATAGGGGGTTTACCAAGTTTCATGTCGTTCAACCATGTTACCTTCACAGAGGAGAGGCCTTCTACCTATGGTGCGTCATCATACCATAGTAAGAGAGACGGCCAAATGTAGTGTATTTGTATTTTGATTAAACGGAATATCAAGTTTCAACTTTCTACGATTTTTCGTTTTTGAGGTATGCTGTTCACATACACACACACACACACACACACACACACAGACCATTTGCTAAAAACCACTTTTTTGGACTCTGGGGACCTCAAATCAGATATTTCCGGTGAAAACTCGATATCGAAAATATGACACGATTACAATACTTCCACTTACTAGGAGTAAGAGAAAGTAAAAAACGCTTATAGCTAGCCAAATACATGTAGTTAAATATCAAGATTAATAAAAGCTGCTGGTATGTTATGGAGTAAACAACCTAAAACTAGAAAAATGATTCAATACAATTGCAATTCCCTTCAACCGATTTTTTTTTCAACCCCGAAATTTTATTAAGCAATTTAATTCTTATTAATATTTGTATAGATGATAGAATCATATAACCTATAGAAATGGCATTTTAGTGGAAAGTTAATTTCAAAAATCATTCTAAATGAATGTAGGATTTAGGATTTTATTTGTGAATTAGCTCCTCCCATGAACCACCAAAATGAATTTTTCCAGAAAATGTAACAAATAAAGCGATCGATCTGTAAAGTTTATAAAAAGTTTATCTTAAAATGGTTGGTATCATTTTCTAGAAAACTGCAAAGAATTACAAAAAAAAAAAAAAAAAACTCTCCAGTAAATTGGTAAAACTCTGGTTGATCGATTTTCGCTTCTTTTTAGCAGCATCCCCTGGTATATCAATTTAAATATTTTCAGAGTTTTTCCGTTTTTTACATAATTATGCCTGGCCACATACACAACACATATAAACCAATTCTAGGAACCATTTTTTCCGGACTCAGGAAACCTGAAAACATGTATCGTGGTGAAAACTCAATCGTAAATTTACTTCCTTTTGCTGGGATAGGAGTAACTAAAAAACGTGTGAGTCTCTCACAGACGACAGAATATAGGTTGTTAGAAAATAAGGTTGTGTTGTGGAAGAAGAAATGCAAAACTAAATAGTTTTGTAAAATATTTTAAATGAAATAATTCTGGCAAAAATAATGTATTTTAGAGTCAGGTACTAAAATGTAAGATCATTATTGCTAAAGAGACAAAAGCAAAGGAATCCGTTAGGAAAATAACAATGCCACTTGACCAACTGTTTTGTAAGAGAAAATTCCCCGTTAGAGAGGGCATTCCTTCAAGGACAGTTGTTTGTAGACAGTCAAAAGCAGAACACTTGTTTTTCGCTCTCTTAGTGTAGGGGTAGTGAACCCCCACCACTCATCCACACTAGCGAGTAAACCCCCACCACGCATCAGAGAGAAAGAGCCACTCTCGAGAGAGAGGAGAGGAGAGGCCAGTTGGATATATATACGAGAGACAGAGTCAAAGAGGAGATATTCTGTTGACAGTCTCACACTTGAATTGTACACATCGTTTAGCCACGTCAGTCAGTCTGTTCAGTTCTTGTAGTGTAAAGTATACAGTCCTTGGCAGTCAGTCATATACATATATATCAATTATATATCTTATACCGATATTGAGGTGTTATTTATCTATCAACATCTACAACCAACATCTCCTCCTACAACCATTACATTAGCATCAGTGCATATTATAAGTTAATTATTTCTTGCAAATAACTTGTAGTTATTATTTTAATAGAATATATTTATTGTTAGCAGTAGTGACTACTTTCTTATTTCTGATACTTCACTCTCTTAAACATATATAATTACAAGCCCTTTTACTAAACCGCTCGTGCTACACAAGCTACCAGCACACAAATACAACATCACCAAACACATTTCAGTTGCTACCTTTATTGCCTTCTTTAAAGCATTATTTTGAGCACTTTTCTGTAACTTAATTAAAAATTGGAACAAATATAATAATATCTTGGAAAAGTTTTATTTGCATCACTAATATTCAAGGTAATCACAAGACCTAACAAATAAATTGAGTTTATTAGAAAAATTATGAAGACTATGTCTATTTTCCATATCCTTCAATCTATATGGCTTTCTTTTATTGACCCAACGTAGTTTTGATTACATTAGTGTTACCTTTTGCACACTGCATAAAAAAGTCTAAAATGTTATTTAAACAAGGGAAAAACTAACATAAAACCCCTAATAACGGGAACGTTTCTGTATTTTTCCTTTCTTTTTTTTCCGACAGAAAAAAAAAAATACTAACCACTGCGTATTTATTTAGGTCATGTTTTTCTTAAACCTCCTTCCTAAGTAAGTGGAAAAAGTGAAAAAAAAAAAAAAAAAAAAAAAAACTTTCTTTTTGAATTAATACATTGTAAATTTGAACTTCTATTATTGATTTAATGAATAATTAACTAATTACATCGTAAATTTAATTACACAAATTCTTGTTTGAATGGTGTAAAATACGCATACCATTCTGGCAATTCTAATTTGAATGAATTTCTTTAACATGGATTTTTTTTACTCCAACTTTATTTGCCTATTATGATGGAAGAAACACGTATCACTTTTATTTGAAACATTCTTCTACCGAACCTAGACATTAATTTTATAACTAGTCTACTGGGTACTAGTGAAATTGTTAAATTTCGTATTTCTCCGATAAAAATTGGCTACAGTTCTTTTAATTAATGAACAAGTTATGCAAAACTAAAGAACTAAAATATTTTCACAAAATTTTATTGAAATTGAAACAATGAACGAATACTAATAAATCAAATAGTTGTATAGAAATCACCATATGTGGAAAAGTTAACGTCCAAAAATAAAGAAACCTGGAATGGAAGACCGGGGGGGTAACAAAAAACACCATCAAGAACTAACGACAAATAAATCTCTATTTATTAAGATCTTGAATCACCAATGTCCACAATATAGTATTATTTTCAAACGTTCCGCACAGAGCTTAGAGCAGAATAGGCTTGATGCTATCTATAACCCAATTGGAAGCAATTGTGGTGGCGTCGCCATGGAGAAAATACAGCAAGCCAGCATGCTCGAGCTTACACGCCAAGCGGACGGACTCTATAGTCGGACCGAGAGCTCCATGTCGTTTTCCATGAGACCGGGTGTCAATTTCCAGATCGGAGGGCCATCAGGTGTTAACCTGAATAATGAAGATTAAATAAAAAATTAGCGAAATAGTTATAACTGAAGACAAGTGGTCACAAAATAGAAGGTAATTGAGTGGGTCAAGGTATGGTTACACCTTCACAGTGAAGGATTGAACTATACAATGAAATAGTTGTTGAATAGAAACAGAAATGAATAGGTAATATACCTTGACCTTGACCAAATAATGTGAAGAGTTATGCGTATGCTGTAGTTTGCCAGCGTACCAGCTGATACAGCTATTCTTGTATAAGAAAGGTGCTTAGTCCTGTAATGAAGAAACGCTATTTGTAACAATAAACTCTAGCTGATCAGCTTAAAGTGGTTACAAGAAACTAAAGCAGTAAAATACCCTAACAAGTGAGTATGGGTGAGGTTAGCTGAAAACCAATAGAAAGTTTTACACACTGGCACAAGTAAAAGGTGCCCAATAGAATGGCAAAAATATTAAATGATAGGTATTTACGAAATCTAATAAAATAAATAATTACCTGGTTTCAGACTTGTAGTATGTGAAGAACCTGTTAGTAATCAAATTCGTGAATTTAATCACTCTGCACAAAAGGTCTTGCCAAGATTTATGGATAAAATGCAACACTTAAATATATAAAGTAAGAAGCTCTAAAGAGAGAAGAAAATATAATAATAAATAATAATAATTAATAAAAATAGAGAATAAGGGCTACATTGTTGAATCTTTACCAGTACCACGCTTGGTATATGTGTGATTTGTAGTAATATTTGTTGCGAGAATAAATTAGCTGAAAACAGGTTTAAAGTATCCAAACAGCCCAACTTAGTAAAATGACGATTCAGCGGAACAGAGATAGAATCGACTTTAAAATTGTACAACTGCAATTGATGATGGTATTTTGAGCTGTAAGGCCACGAAAAATTATATTTTCATTGACAAAAACGCATAAGCACTGATAACGACACGCACACACACAGGCGAAATAAAGTGCAATAATCAAAGCACCATGATAAGTGATACGTAATAATGGCTGGCAGAGAAGACAAAGTGACGATTCCCTTGGCAGACAGACACAAGTGTTCGTACGCCAATGGACGAATTTGATTGGCTGAAGGTGAGACAAATAGCGTCTGAGCTGGGCTCAAATAGAGGCTTTGTAAAGTTTCAGCCAAAATAATAAAAATATTACACACTCAAAGAGTGATGAGAGATTATTATATACACAAAATTTAAATAATACCGGGTTGATAAACCACGAATTGAATAGTACATCCGCCAGGCGGCCAACAGCTGAACTGCCACAGGAAATCCAAGTAGTTTAAATTCGTGGGGTTTTAAATACGCGACACAGCAGGTTACTATTTAATAAAACAGGAACGATCAAATTCCTAAATAATGGTCAAATAATGCAGGCAATTTAGTTTAAATAATAATTATTATATAAAATCATTTCATTCAAAAAATTAATATGTATTTTTATGAATATTTTCATCATAACAACGAGGAATAGGATAGAAAATGAAATGAATGGGGAAGCGGTTCCACTGGCTCCTCTATAATCGATTACCGGAACTATTAATGTTATGCGGCACATAGTCGGCCGTAGGATTTATTTAGAAGGTTCTCTGATGAAATCTATTCAGTGATGTTTGTCGAATAGTTCACTGATTTTGCAGCCAATGAAAGAATCCAATGTGGTATCTGTAGATTTACCGGTCTTAGCGTGCTTAAAGAAGGAAGATTAGTGGACGTGGACGCTAAAAATCGCCTTTTTAATGTAATGACCCAACAACAGTCTTTCCAATGTTTTCAGTAAGACATTTTTCGTTCGACGGGTACTCAACCATGACTTTGAGAGATAGAATCGACTTTAAAATTGTACAACTGCAATTGATGATGGTATTTTGAGGAGGGGTATGATAGGAAATGGGTTGTAACTCCAGGCCAAATAAATCTTACGGACAAACAAAATAATAAGAGCATACTTAATTTGTTTTCTAGACTACTGGTTGATTGTAAACATTCCTAAAGATTTAATGGGATGAAACTTACCTAAAAATCAATATATACGTGAATATCTGCTTATTGATTTAAAGTGAGACTGGTCAAAATTAGCTACTTCCCGTAATGTTTAAACAAATCTTTATATTTATATTACGTTTTTATAAATAATATTCCATCATATAAACGTAAAAATAAACCTTGTTATTATGAGAAAAATAATATTTTCTCTAAGAATTTCGTATAGAGAGAAAAAACATGTATTATTTTACATATCATAAAGTAGCCCATTACTTACTAAGCAATCGTTATATGTTTATATTTTTATAAAATACCTTACGTTTTCCATACAATACAAGTAAGACTATTATTCGAATATATTCATATGATATTAGAAGAGCATATCTCTATTTTTTCCAAATTTTATTCCTTCCTTTCCTACCCATATAAATATTATGATTCTCTCTACAAAAAATATTTTCAAAGTTTTTATAATATTAAATTAGGTTATAGTATAGCAACATATTTAGTAACTTAATGGCCAAGCAATTGAAAGGGAAACTTTATTCTAAATTGTACAATAAACTTTTCAAAATTTCCCTTCCTGTAGTTTTTGCCCCACCAATAACTTAGTTGTAAATTGAAAAGCAAGAAAGTGAATTGTACTGTTTCTGTTTAAAGATGTAGAACAGGTAAATATGGAGGTAGTGGAAATTGTGTTCTTCCTATATACTCACATAAGCACAATTCCTGATGGTAACCCAATTATAGCAGAACATATCCTGGAATAGCACTGTACTTTTAACCTTGCCATCCTAATAGAATCTTTAATCTACTGACTGACATTCCTGGTGAATAAAATACAATAAACTTTTCTTCCCTATCAGAGACATTTTCCATGGTAGCCTGCTTCATTTTGTGGTCATCTTTGTTTTTTTTTTAAATGACCGGTTTCGGGCGTTCGCCCATCTTCAGGATGCGTTTTTCAGACAGTGTGACAACATAGACATGCACAGAGCAAACTTAGTTTCAACTAACTGATTTAACAGTATTTTTAAAAAACTAAACTCTTAAATTAGGTCAAGGGACGTGGCCAGATGGGTGGAAATTTAATTCTATAAATAAAATTATTATTATTATTTTTTGCAAAACATCTTAAATGGCCATTTATATGGAATGATAAAAAAAATAAAAAAAATAAATAAATAATTATGAGGGAAGGGATTAGCTCAGTGGTAGTGCGCTGGACTAGCAATGTGCCGGTTCGAGTCCAGCAGTACTGCTCTTAGATTTTCTCTTCCTAGGAACCTCTTCCAGCTCACTGTCAGGTGATGAATAGCGCTGTCTGTCACGAGAGAACACTGTCCGGGAAGGCGGCAGTGCACTGGGAAGGCTCTGATATTTGGGGTAGCTATGTGGGCCTAGAGGAGCTCTGGATAGCATAGGGCTTGATCCCTCCCCACTGAGGATAAAAAAAAAACAAATAAAATTATTTTATTCTGCAAATCAGCTTAAGTGGCAGTTCAATTATATTATTATTATTATTTGTATTTTAACATTTATTTGATGATCAAAAAGAAGGAAGACGATTCAGCTAGGACGCAAACTAAGCTGGAGTTAAGATGTCCTCGTTATGGGACATCTTATCATTTTTTAGAGAAAGAGTTGAAAAAGAAGTTCTATGACCTTGACGTAATTTTGGTCACTGAAGTTTATTAAAAAAAAAAAATAAACAATAAAATAAGCCTGGGAAATTAAGTAAAAATTTTGAAAAACCTGTGTTTTGCCAGCATTAATATATGGATCAAAAATTTGATCATTTACAAACAACCGATAATCCAGAAATTACCAGAGAAGCCAAAAAAAAAGTAAAAACCAAAAAATTAGGAATGACACAAGACTACATATAACTTTAGTAAGAACGAGAAAATTGTTAAAATGGAAATGTGCTGGTTATATCGTAAGACTGTATGATAAAAATTGTCCCAGGTTATAACCAAATTGGAAAAGATATGTCTCTATATATATAGTTAGGATACCAAGTTTAATGAAACCCGATGGTGTCTTTATGGAGAAAATCACAGAAATCTGTAATAAAGGCACAATTTTAGTTAACTAAATTTCTTCAGACTCGGAATTCTCGCACCACTTTACTTCTGATTAATATTTAAATGAATATCCCTAGAAAAATATTTTAAATAACAGTCATAATGCAACAGGTAGCATATATACGAAGTTTAAGGAAACTTATATGAGTTATTTTTGAGAAAATAGGAAAAAACTGAAAAATCCATTTACCAAAGTACTTCCGGTTGGAAAGTGTTTTTCAGATTACGTCCTTCGGTGATACTCAAAGGAAATGTTAAATTTGAATTTCCTGTAATTTTTCATATTTGTGCTACGCAGGCTTTACACACACACACACCATATTCCAAAAATCAATTTCGCTAACTGAGGGGACCACAAGACGTCTATTTCCGGTGATAACAATATGAAAATTTGACACGATTATAATATTTTAATAATCGACAATTTTAATAATATTTTAAACCTTACGACACTGTGCCTTTGGTAAAACTCTGGGATGCTCTGGGTAAAGCGGGTGTTAGCGATTACTTAATTCAAGCCGTGCATAATATTTATAAGGAAGCGAAATGTACAGTTAAACTTAGTAACTGCCTTTCTGAATTGTTTCATATATCAAAAGGGCTCACACAAGGTTGCTGTGTTTCGCCCGTCCTCTTTAACATCTTCGTCGATGTGGCCCTCTCTGATTGGAAGAGAAAACGATGAAAAATGGGAGTGAAAGTGGGAGAAGATACCCTGTACACGTTGCAGTTTGCGGACGATCAAGTTCTTATTGCTGAAGATGAGGAAGACCTAGCATACATGTTGAGGAAGTTGCTTGCAGCGTACTCAGAATGTGGCTTAGAGGTCACTAAGTCCAAAACGCAATACGTAGTGGTAGGCGGATCTTCTCCAACGTCCCTGATTGTGAATGATTGGCAGCTATATCCGTGTAGCGAGTTTAAGTACCTAGGTGCCTGGTTATCAGCTACTGGGTCTTCAGAATTTGATATCCAAAAGAAAATTGTAAAGGGAAGATAAGCTATCCATTTCTTAAACTCGGTACTTTGGAGTAAATCTATCCGCATGGAAATTAAAAAAAGGTGCTTTCACGTTTTTAGCGAGTATATCCCTCTACGCGGCAGAAACTTGGAGCCTAACGAAGAAATTGGAAGATAAGCTATTGTCATTAAAAAAGGATTTCTGGAGAAGAAGCTGTAGAGTCTCCAAGATATGGCACGTGCCAAATCCGGAAATCCGAAGACGTGTTGGAATACAAAAAAAACATTTTGTATTCCGTTGAAACACGTAAGTTAAAGTGGTAGTAATGAGCCACGTGATAAGAATGAGTTGTGAGAGATGGCCTAGGAAAATCATTGATTTTATTCCTAGTGAGAGGAGAAGGAAAGGCAGGCCTAGGAAAACTTGGATGGAGGGTATCACCGAAGGAATGGCCTCTAGAGGTCTTCGGGAACGGGAGTGGGAGGACAGGGAATCTTGGACTTTGAGCATTGGGGATATGATTCCTTAGGAATTGTCTTTGACACCCACCACCCCGAAAAATATATTTTAATAAGAATTAATGAATTAAATTTAAGTTTATTCAATTTTATTGAATAAATTGAACTGTAATAATATTAAGTAATAAAAAAAAAAAAGGAACTTTTCATTCTGTTAGTAGGTAATTCTGGCTAAGTTAGTTTAATCTTCTCTCTATACTAGTGTAGTGGTGGTTGCACTTAGGGGTGATACTGAAAGCAGGATACTAAGACCAATTTCTGACATCATACTAGTTGGTGACTTGACTCTTCATTGCTTTTTCATTCTCCCTATCTTCTTTGCCGGCTGTTGTATACCTCATTATTCCTTTCATTTTATAGAAGCATAAACTTTTTATTACATTCCCTCTCTTCATTGAATTACTTTCAACTCATCATGTGTACTTACTTAATTTGCAATAAATAATTTTATTTTGTTGAAACTTTAATTGGTTATGCATTTATATAGATAATAAAACTTCTTCAGTTTCATATAATCACTTTATTTTTGCAAACTAACTATTTTTCAGAGCATTTTATAAATAGTTGTTTAACATCCGTGTTGTCAAACACAAATATAATCAAGGATTGTTTTTAGTTTGAGTAAAAATTCTTCAACAATAGATGATTGGGAACTTAGTATTGCGTTTAAACACAACCATAACTGACTCTGATACGAGACGAATTCGGCAGTTTCATCATCCTGTACGATTACAGTAAATGTTTGTTTTTTTTTTTTTTAAAGTTTTTCCCGATTTCCAGCGAAAACGCTACAATGATTTTCTTTAAACTGCTTATACCAGCTACCCATATAAATACCCTATCATTTTTAACTGAACACATTTTCACCTGAACATTATATTTTGGGAGGTTCTGGGGGAACAGTAGCTTAAAGTACCACATCAATACCATGTATGGTTCTAACACCAATATAATATTTAATAAACGCAATTAGTATTGGTACAATTTTAAATTCGGAAAAATTGGTTTATCGATGTTAATTATTGATTAAAGTTTTTTAAGGTTTTTTTTAAAATTTTCACGGAAATGACTACAATAATTTCCTATAAAATTGAAACTTTTCACTGAATACAAATGAATTTTGGGTAGTTTTGCAAAATTGGTGGCATTAAACTGCAATTGTTATATACGTCTGGTTCAGTGTTATTTGCGGTGGTTTTTGGACTATAATATAATCATTCCAATAACTGCCTGTGCAAGTAATTTTTCTCCAATACCTCTATATTAAGTTTTGGACAAATGAGTAAAATTTGCAGTTTCAATGTAACATTATTTAATGATAATAATGGTGTTAATAGTAGAAATGGAATGGATTAGCTCAATGGTTAGCGCACTGGACTCTCACGCGGAGGTCCTGGATTCGCGTCTAGCTGTGCTGCCCTTAGATTTTGTCTTCTCCTAGGCTCCTAAACTATACAGCTCACACTGTCTGATAATGTGCAGATATGTCTTTAACTGGAAATCAATGTTCGGTGGCCGGCAGTGCACTGAAAAGGGTCAATAACCACAGATTTTGACGCGCCTTAAATTAAAAAAAAAAATAGAAACTGAAATTCGTGTGATATTCACGCTAGTGTTTATAATCTCAGAAGCTTCCATTAATGTTATTGTGCTACCAATATAATTAATGTTATTTGTGCTACCAATATAATTAATGGTATTTGTGCTACCAATTCGGTCATTCTTCGTTACTAAAACCTATGTGTGAAAAGCAAGTCGGATATCTTGTAAAATCCACCGACTACTGAATAGCCAACTTTACCTATCGGCTAGAGTTTCTGTAAATATATATCTTTAGGTAGTGCACCTAATGTCAGTCACCTACAATCCTTCGTAGTGTTTTTCTTTGTAAATCTGAATCCGGAAGTGACCTGCATTTTTGGGCAATTCAACTTTTTCTGTCTATGACCCTGCTAACTACGACCTTTTCTATATACTAACCCTAGAAATAGTATAATGTATAGTATAATATACGTATAATTCTTTCCCCGGAGTATATAGAATGGAATAGTCAAATTCTGAAAAGTCAAATCATTCTGAAATGCTGTTATTAGCTCGTTCAATCAGTTTTTTTTTGCTGGTAGTGAAACAATTTGTGTATGGTTGGGTCTTCCATGTTTGCTAAAATGCACACTGACAGAAATATGCAAATGCTTATTGAACGCTTTCTTTTCAATCATCGGGCGTATTTTCATTTATATAGCGTTGTAGTGGAAGAAGAAATGCAAAAATAAATAGTTTAAAAAAATATTTTAAGTGAAATAATTTGGGCAAAAATAATGTATTTTAGTGTCAGGTGCTATAATTTAAGGTCATTGTTGCTAAAGAGACAAAGGCACAGGAATCCGTTAGGATCATAACAATGCCACTTGGCCAACTGTTTTGTAAGAGAAAATCCCCCTTTAGAGAGGGCATTCTTTCGAACAGTCTGCCTTCTGCTTTTAAACAAGAATAGTTTGTTGTGGACACCGAAGCAGAACACTTCAGGAATCGCTATCTTAGAATCAGTGCCAGAAATAAGTTAAAACATAAGAGTTTATTCCAACTAAATTCAGCAAATTAATAAACATATTGCTGTGCTATTAAATAGCATTTAAATATCTTTAAAGTACTTAAGTTAATCTACCAGTGTTTTCTTGATTATTTCTTAATCTCAAATATATATACTCACAAGCCCTTTTACTAAACCGCTCGTGCTACACCAACTACTACTACAAACAACTACAACACAACATCACACCAATAACATTTCACGGTATGGTATATATATATATATATATATACTACTCTCTCCTTCCCCTCTATTACGTATATATATATATACATATATATATGACCGGATATTATCTTTCTTCATGGAATTGTTCCAATATTGTCCCAAGTCATACGGATTCAAGTCAATAATACTATCTAATATTTTTATTTTCTGTTAGTTTAATAACTTTTTTCTTTGAAGAAAAATAAAAAAATTTAAAAAAAATATATTTCTAGGATTTAGAAAGAAAATTGTTTATTTAAAAAAAATAATTCTAATATTTCTGAAAGCGCTCGGTCCAATCTCACATATTATCACGATCAATGAATGCACAAGCTAACTGAACAAGTTCTTTGAAGTTGACCAAGATGGTTTAGTGAATTTGTTTTGCAATTTTTATAGTAGATATTACTTTTATTTTATTTTATTTATTTTTTTATACTTTACAACAATTCATTGCTGAATAATATTTGGATTTATTTTTTTATTTCTCAGTTATTGTCCAATTGTTCATTTGTTTTAGAAACGTTTATTATTATTATTATGATTGAAATTAATTATAGTTTGCATTTATATTATACTATTTGGAATTTATCGGAACAAAACTTAAAAATGTTATCTACAATCTTATAAAAGGCCACAATTTTCCATGTAATTGCATTTCTTTCGATAGAAAATTGGTGAAACAGATTTGTTTTTTTAAACCACCGATCTAAGTCGGAGAAAATGGAAACTTCTGGTGTGGAATGAATAAAATAATTTCTATGCTTATCATTATTATTATTATTATTATTATTATTACCAACTACGGGTGAGCTATACCCCGGTACTGCAGCCAACAGAGGCTTATTGTGCCATCCCCGGTAATCTGTAGTAGATGAACCCTCCCTCCTTAAGGAGTTTGAGGGCTTTCACCACCAGATCGTTTTTAGCTACTATCTCCTCAGGTCGCAACGTACCAAAGGTCTCGTATCTCAATTTAATTATTGCTATGCAAGCAGATGGGGGGCCGTCTCCTCCTCTTTCTGACATAATCTGCACAAGGATTCCGCGCTTATGAGCCCTACCTTGTTCAGAGGCTTCCTGAACCTGCCATGACCCGTAAATAGTCCCGTCACCAGAGTGATTTAGTCCTACTCAGACTGAGGATCGTTTTAGTCCTTCGTTTACACAGTCCTGGGATCATCCTTTTACTGTGTATGGCACCTGGGCTCCCCCTCCAGAGTTCCTCATGCTTACTACGATACCTCTCTCTAATCGCCACACGAATCGCCCCGCCAGTTATCCCCAGGATAGGCTCTGGACCAATGAACCGCCCCGTTCCTGGCCAGTTGGCCAGCTGTCTCATTACCCTCAATCCCTACATGTCCAGGCACCCATATCAGCTGTACCTTGTTGTGCCTGCAGAGTCTCGACAATGCCTCTCGATACTCCTTCACTGGGAATAAGTTTTTTCTCAGACCTCGCACATACCTTGAATTTTTATGCTTAGATATAGAATTAGTTAATTGGTAAAAGTCGCTATTGTGTTTTATCAGGACGTATTCTCCGTTTCATTTATCGATAAGAAATGTCCAATCAAAAATTTTGTTCCGTAACTGAAAGGCTATTTTTTCACTTCACCGTGAGAGGATTAGAATTGCATTATAAAAGTCGTGTGAGAATCTCATACCTTTTTTTTTTTTTTTTTAAATAAATGAAATATAAACTTCTTGTTATAATTATTAATTATCTCTTTTGTAATATAAGTTGATTTAGTTAAAATGTAATATATATTTTTAGGTCAAAGGAACATGTTTAGCTCAAAAGGGCTGGAGAAACAACAAAACACATTAATTACAAGCTGTGGTCAGAACTTGGTAATAGGGAGCCGAGTTAGAACTATAACGTGCCACCCTGTTCTGTACAACGTACAACCAACCTTTGCTATTTAATACACAATACAAACTCAATATCTACAAATGTTATATACAAAACTAATTTAACATCCATTATCTCTATATTATTTAATTATTTCTGGTTTCTTATGTTATGTTTTATTTAGGATAATTACCCATTGGTTATTTAAGGAGGTAGGCTTCATCTTTAATATTTTTGGTGCAAACCGGCAGTAAATTTTAGGTAAATTGCATTTTTGACGGTCACTAATTTATATCATTTTTGGGAAGGGCATAAGATGCGTTAATAGGACTGATGCGTCTCACTCGTGATAAATTCCACATGGGCGCGTTACTACGACAGTAGCCTCGAAGAACAAAAGGCTACCAAGTACTTTCGCCTATCAGCAAATGAAAACTAGATGAACTAAGTAGGATTATGGCTGAATATTGTTTCTTACCAGGATTGAAATGTTTTCCGAAAGTCATTGCACTATAATTGAAATCTGCAAAAATCTAATGAACCAATTGATATCAACAAATTGGCTTGACTGATTTAAACGAAACATTCTGGTGCGAATGTTGGGGCTAGTTAGAAAAACCAAAAAATAGCGTAACGGAATTGTTAAAGATATTTGAAAAAATTGGGATATCTTATTGGTGTATGTGTAGCAGTAGATAAGGCGGAAAATCTCCCAGGGAAAGTAAAAACCTGGAACTTCAAAATAAATTACAGATCTTGCTCGAACTGGCCCCCACCATTAGAGATGCAAACACATGATTTTTCCTGCCAATTGTATCTTACGACCAAAGAAATACATCTCTAATGGTGGAGGCCAGTTCGAGCAAGATTTGTAAATAATGAGGAGTAAAATTTATAATAAAATAGTACTTTTCTTCTTATTCAATCAAAAAAACCGTTATAATATCATTTTTGAACTTTCTTATAGGAATCATGTTTTCATTCATAACTTGTAAAATATCGCTCAAAGAAAAAAACCGTTGAAGTAAATTATTCATACAAAAAAATAGAGGAATCTATTTCTTAAATAAAAACCACATCTCCCTATTTAAGAAAATGAAGTTGATGCCTGTATCTCGCTTCTGGAAGCACCAAAACAAATTAATTGCAAATTATATTTGGTTTTCTAACAAAACACTAAGGGGACACATATTTTTTAATTTTTTTTCTAGCTATCTTAGTTTCCGAGAAAAAGTCGTTATCCATATACCTTGAGATACCCTGTATATAGCTTTAGAATTTCCACATTTCGGTCCAAGACATCATCCTAAATGAAACAAAAATACAGTGACTCTATGCGAAAGGATTCGGAGCTTCTAAATATAGTAGCTGAAAACAATTTTTGAGCAGGCAAGAGCAACTTAAAAAATGCCCTATCGCTGCCATTGTTAGTTTTGGAAAAAGGAGACATGCCAATGATATAACAGACTGGAGTCTCCTGTGCACCTCTGCATTCCTATGCACACCATTTTATTTTTGTATGTAAGCACCTCTTCCGCTTGTTAAAAAAAATAAATAAATAAATTAGTGTGACACAATCACATGACTTTCTCTTACTGCAACTTACGAAGTTATTACTGACACTTTTCTCCAAATTCGGAATTTATACTAAATTTAAGTGACGTCAGTATTAGAATGAAACATCTTCTTGCAGCCTCTTCCAGAAAACCCTTCAAATCCATGCATGCAGAGTGAGAACCCATGCTTAGTGATACCCGTTGCACATTCGGTCAACTGATTTTTCTTCAAATACACAATTTCCTGTATTTGACATATTTAATTCTCATTAATGCTTCCTGAAGATTAAAGATTGCTTAATAATAAACGACTATAAAAATACTTTCTGTAATACTAGCGCAAAGAGAATGAACCACAGCAGAGAGAAGAGAGGCCCTCTCTGGTTAACAGAGACTACTCTCTGACTTAGGCTGGCTAGATTGGGAGAACCTGTGTATATAAGCCAGTGAGAATCTATCTAAAAGATCTATCATATACAACCATACAACCGTACACCAGTCTTCGCATCGTGTCACATCTCTAATCTCACCAATCATTTCATCATTTTTCATTATAAAGTCCAGTGCAGTTAGTGTAAACTTAGCTACATTATATTAGTGTCAGCATATCTCTGTTCATTTAATCAAACCTAATTCTCTCCTCAAAAACCCCATTATACTTTCTACCAATTTTCATTTTTTAGGTATTTTATTTTCACATACACAACAAGCCGTAAGAAGAAAGTAAAATGGCTCTTTTAATAATCACAAAACTTAACCCAGCCTTTATTTAGTAAAATTTATTTATTTGCCGCCATATTTCTGTGACTAAGATGATTGCTCGTTTCCTTATTACAGGTTTAGTAGTTATGAGCATTGACTAGTAACTGGGGGGAGATACCTAGTTCGAGTACCGTGTATATTCGTTTAATTTTATAAAGTATAATTTTATATTCTTTTAAAAAATGTTAATAGTAAAGTAGGTGCTTCCGCCCCAGTCCGCCACCTAATTTGGTAGTTGGGACATTAAGCCACCTGAAAAAATAAGGACATTACTCTACTTTACTCGAAGAAGAGATGGTTCAAAATGTGTTTCCTTTTGTCGCAGTCTGTCCAATTTTATTAGAATTCCGCTTCATTTATTTCCCAAAAATTCGTACTATCCATGTGCAGTTTAAGCAGTACTCAAATGAATAGAAAAATAGTACAAAAATTTAATTAAAAATAATTATAATTTTACTTACTTGATCTATAACTTTAATAATGCAGATATATGTTGTATATTTAAAAATTATTTTTCTAGAAGGATGAAAGATTATTGTTTAATTTTCTTTATTTTTAAAGGAACATTCTTTTGTTCATTTTTACATTTTCACAATTTGTACTTTACTTCATTGTATGATAGATTTATTTTATTTTATGTTTTGATCAGAGGCGGATTTAGTTAGCTATCTATAGTAACTTATTTATGTATATTCAAAAGTTCTGCAAACATAAAATATTCAAATAAGGACTATAATTTTATTACTAAATTGATTATTATTTGATATATGGAAAATATATTATTTTTATTTTCAAATGAATACAGTAATAATTATTTGTATTTTATACAATTTCAATTGAAGCGAATTCATTTTGATTGTACATATTGTAATATAGAATGTTTATTTTGCTGGTTATGGGTCGATTACGAATGTTTGTATATTGGCATTTGGCAATTAATAAAATTCTATTCTATTCTATATACGTATATATAATATATATATATATTTTTTTTAAATAATTATTCATAGAACTTTTAGAAATATAAATTCTATACTAAATAAATTGAATTAGTTAAAAATACAGTCAGAAATTGCACGACTGTACCAAATATATTTGGATTTTTTTTTTTTTAGCACTCAAGCCCAAGCAGGGCTTTGGCCTCCAAAATAATCTTTTTCCAAGGTTCCCTATCCAGTGCCTGCCCTCTCCATCTACTTACTCCTAACTTTCTGAGATCATCTTCGACATCATCCAGCCACCTTCTTTTCGGCCTCCTCACCTTTCTTCTTCCTTCGGGCCGATCTTCATATAATCTCTTGACCATTCGCTCTCTGCCCATTCTTATAAGGTGCCCGATCCATTCCAGTCTCCTCCCCTTTATCTCGGATACTATGTCGGGTGTATTGTACAAACTTTTTAGTTCCGCATTAGTTAGTAAACCCCATTAACGAAGTTTGGACCGAAAATTTTTCTCAAAATATTCCTTTCCCAAATGCGAAGCAAATTCTCTTCACATACATTTAAAACCCAAGGCTCACATCCATACATAACCACGGGACGGATTATTGTTTTGTAGATCCTAACCTTATGCTTCCTCGAAAGCGATTTCTTCCTGAGGACTGAACGTAGAGCAAAGACGCATCTGCTGCCGGCTGCCATTCTTTCTTTCATTTCCCTGGCCATTTCCCTCTGTGCGTGAACAAAGCTCCTAAGTACTTAAATGCTTTCACATTTTCAATGGCTTTTCCATTTATCATAACGGTTTGTGACCGACAGATTGTATTGTCATATCTGGATGCAAACAAATATTTAGTTTTGACAAAGTTGATCCGAAGACCCTTGATGCCGCGCTCCTCTCAAATTGCTCAAAACAATCTCCTACCACCTTCATAGTTCTTCCTATTAGAACAACATCATCGGCGAACGCTAGGTATTGCATGGAAGATTAAAAATCGTACCATTGGGATTCATATCCGTTTGTTTTATAACTTTTTCTAGCGCGAGACTGAATAAAATAGTCGAAGTGCATCTCCCTGCCTGAGACCTCTACTTATAACGAACATTTCTGAGAAACCTCCTTGCACTTTAACTTTAGCGGCCGAGTTTTGAAGACACATCTTAACTAAATTAACAATTTTGGAAGGGATTCCAAACTCTTGCAGGATCTCAAATCCCTTCTCTCTATATAAACTGTCATAAGCCTGCTTGAAGTCTATGAAGATGTGATGTAGATTTATGTAGAAATTTCATGACTCCACCAAATATATTTGTATTATATTTCTAAATAAATTTTTATATTTTATTTATTTATACTGTTTATGATGTATTAGTTTTTTCCTTTTTTTGTACGAGTGTGTGAAAATAATATGCAGTATATTAGTACATATACTACATTATTTTATACATTATATATATTATAATACTATATATACTATGAATATAAACGGTGATAAAATTCGTTAAATCACTTTTACATGTTTAATAATTAAAAGCCAATGAAACTATTTCAAGTGAATATTAATAAAACTCAATTGAATTAGTAAATATGTTGCGATCTTATCTAAATAATCACCCCAATCGTTCGTAGCATCTTATGCAATCTGTCATAAGATGGATGGGTGTTTCCTCCTCTGTCTCACAGGCTCTACAACATGGATCCGGCATGTGCCCCATTATGTAGGGACATCTCTTTAAATCACAATGTCCAGTAAGGGAACCAATCAGATGCCTAGAGAATTCCGTGAAAGTCACAAAAACATCTCACTAATAGCCCGATCCGGACCACCGTTGAGCATCGTGGTAGACTGCCGGACACCAGTCGAGTGATTTTGCGGCACCAGTCTCTGAAAAGTAAGAAGACGTTTACTAGATTTCACGTATCAACTGACATGTTCTCTTTCATTTTCCAGTGTGGTTGAAGTCGACAGTAATCAGATACTAAATTCTTTAACGGTTGAACCGATCAAAAAGGGAGAGCAATTTTTTTTCTGCAATCGTTGAATAATGTGACGCAAGTTCTATTTTTTCTCACTAGTGAGTTGCACACTACTTTCTCTCACTAGTGTGTAAATGTAATGTAATTCTCAATAGTTGCACCTTTTCACATTTTTTGTAAGTTCATAAAAATCAAGAACCAATTTAATACGATTGTAGAAAAAAATGAATATTTAACTCTAGAGAAAAGTTCTTTACAACTTTCGTTCACTTGCCACCTCTCTTGTCAAATAAATAACTAATATTGCTATTGACCACGCTTACATGCTTACTTTCCCTTAATACCATTTTTCTAAGAGTCTAAGAGTTTCGTTTTCGGTTCATGGAATAGTAAGAGCTATAATAACTTCAGACTTGAGGTTATGTCATGCCAATTGAACTTTGGGACGTGGAGCTCCGTGTTGACGAGGAAATTAAAAATTTTCCCCACCTCTTATTATCATTATTAATTATTTGACGAAGTATGAGATCAAAATTTAATTGTCAATTACATTAAAATAATATGTTTCCTTGAATAATTCTCATAACACTTAACAAGACCTGTCGTTGATCATTTTACTGAACATTGACAAGAAGTCTTCAATTTTTAGTTAAATTAAGGAATTCACAAGGCATAATTCGGGCCTTACTATCAAATCTCCAAAAGTTCTCTAGGTCGCTGGCCTTCTTGAATATTTTCTTTAGCTTTTTCAATCCTTGGGAAAATAATTTTTCTTAAACTTCAATATCAGCGAGGACATTTCGCACACAATGCTTAACCAAATAAAGATGTCAGAGACATTTTCCATGGTAGAGTCGATTTTCATCGACCGGTTTCGGGCGTTCGCCCATCTTCAGGATGCGTTTGTCAGATAGTGTGATACTTTAAAGTTTTTAAAATACAACCAAAAAAGACCAGTCAGTGTATAAACTGAATTTGCTCTGTGCAAGTCTGTGTTATCACACTGTCGACAAACGCATCCTGAAGATGAGCGAACGCTCGAAACCGGTCGATAATCACAAAATGAAGTAGGCTACCACGGAAAATGTCTCTGATGTTTTCCAGCTCTGCGGAACCAACCACCACAACAAATGAAGATGGATAGTGTTACGTATTCCTGGGGTTTAAGGGTGGCTTTTGACAAAATTCAAGGAACACGTAACTGGGTCGATAAAAAATCAATAGATTGCGCTAATGGCAATCAAATGAGTGGCACTACTTGTAACTCTCGTCACCCAGAGCACTGTCATACTTAATTATTTAAAAATTTCGTCATTTGAGCGCTGACTGACACTTCTTATCGTGATCGGCGATACCGACGCCACCAGTAGTCTACTAGTACTGCTCAAATAGTTCACATGTAGTTGAGTAGCATAGCAGTGCGACGCTATTAACCAGACCGCCCTTTTTTACTAATTATTATTTACAAATCGTTTGTATTGAGGTTCATTTATTGTGTGTCTGCACAGGTACATATCAAGCTTATTATTTAAGTGTTTTTTCCACGCTTTCTTGTGGCGTACCTTCAATTCGCAGTATCATACTTTTCTTTTACTGCGTAAAGTTGCAGCCTCACGTTTTTTTAATACTTCTAGCAGTCAGGTGATCATTTAATTTACAGTTTAACGCTCATTAAGGGCCTATTCAGCAGTGGTGATTACACGATTCACCAACTCAGATAGCGTCAATCTCTGGCGGATGCAAGTGGCTTGTACTAACTTTATTCAACTAATTCTGAGTAAGATACTTATCCCATTTTTTCCTCTCCTTTATATCTTTACTCACTATTCAGTATTATTATAAGCTGGCAGATGCCATTTATGCGATAATTGAAATCGCTCTGAAGGTAACCAATCTTATTATTTTATTTTTTTTATCAGTGCCTTCAGTCTCAGCTTAATATTTATTGTATTATTAACTATTTCTCTATAATTCAAAGCTAAGTGACTCTTCACTGCCTGCTCAACTTATACGTTCCGGGGAAACGTATTCTATACACCAGATAGAACAAATTCTGATTAAAGGAGGCGTGAGGGGCTGTAACTTTAAGGCAAGTATACTCTCTTTAACTTCTCTTAGTCGACCTCCTAGTGTGATTTTATATTTTCTCAAACCCAGTTTGAGAATTTGCAGTTCTGTCTTTAGCCTTATTTTCCTACATATTTATTCTTGTGCCAACAGCTTCGCAGGGTCTACCACCTGCTGGTCCTCCGACGGATGTGAAGTCATCCTTTCTTCAGCAACCTGTGGACAGTCCTGGAAGGGATTGTTTGCCATTCAGACAGTCAGAGTAATTCCCAGGGCGTACCCACTTGTCAACGTTCGTTTTCCAGCTCGGATGTGAGGCGGGAGAACTGGAGAATCGCTTGTTCATCAATAAACTTATTGTTATTTTTGACTTGGTGCTTTTTCTGTCTTTGTTGCCCCACCCTTTTATTCATTACAGCAAGAACTGCCTATGGTCTCCTTACGGAGTGCCTGCAGTGTTCTAAATTCCCGGAAACCATCTGTTGGTGCCGGATGAACTACTTACCGAGCTTGCAAGTACGTAACAATAGTATTTAATTCAATTTTCATAGTTGGAGAAACTGTTAAGATTTGCATATCATTACAGATTTTTCATAATGTTTCCTATTGCCACGGCATAGGATGTAGCGAGAACATCCTCACTATTGCTGTAGTGTACAATCCTAAACCATACCGTGGTGAAAAATCGTTTAATGGAGACAAGAAGTTATCCTATAAGGCATTAATTTTGCCCTTCCAGGCATCTGTTAACATTTTAAAGGAGAGATAACCAACTATTGTTTTTATATTCAGGTTCCGTTTACGCCGCCCCACACTAATACTACAACAGACGGCGCTATGATTATTTCTTTTGGAAATTAAGAGAACTATTTCAAGTGCCTTGGGGCCGCATGTGTCAAGATGAAGTTTGCTTACGTTTAAAGCTTATTCTATACATTATACTTGACTTTGTGGTACTGAACGTGTTTGATGCATGACAGAATCCTGAAGTTGAAGTCAACTTTCTACACGAACTTGAAAGCTTTAAACAGACGATGGATGAGAATCCGAAGCATTCAGTAGTAATTAAAATGAGCGTGCTGACGGACAAAATTCTTGATGTTACCAGCATTGTAGATCCAACCACATATACAACAATTTACATACATCGTCTTTTATAAGATCGTCTGTATGTTAATTTCATAATGGTGTTTTACGGTGGGGATATGATTAAGCCGATATTAGTCGCGCCATTTCCTTCACACGGATTAAAATCAAAATATTTTAATATCTCAATAAATATTTTATATATTAGAATTTCCATTTGTCTAGCTGAGTTGTGAAGTCTTCTAGGAACAACAATATGAGATCTTGTAATTTTAAAAACTCCTGTTTTATTCCTGGAAGGCTTTTTATATGGAAAAGGCGGGATATGATTAGTTCCCTTATGCGCCCATTCATGTCAGTGTACTTATAGTTGTACGAGGTGTGTAAATTAAGTAATGAGACTGATTTTTTATCTTTTTTTATTCAAATAAAATTACAATTCAAATTGTCCCCTTCAATGTAACTACCTTGGGAAGCCACACAACGCTGAAGACGATTCGTCCATTCGTTATAGCAGTGGCGAAATACTGGCCAAATACTATTTTTCTACTACTATTTTTCGGAACCATTTTTGCACAAATGTTTCTCATCCCCAATTCATTAGTCAAAATTTGATGAACGGTTGTGTGAGTCAAATTCAACTCTTCGCCGACAGTGGACTGTCAAACGACGATCTGTACGCACGAGATCGCGGATTCTGCCAACATTTTCGTCGGTTCTTGAAGATGAAGGCCTTCCGCTGCGAGGCTTGTCTTCAATTGATTCCCTTCCTTCTGCAAACCACTTAAACCACCTAAAAACCTGTGCTCTCGACAAAACATTGTCTCCATAGGCCTGGCACAGTTTTCAAACGTTTCCGTTGCACTGTGCCCAAGTCTGAAGCAAAACCTGATAGCACAACGTTGCACAAACCTGATGACACTCATTTTTAAAACGCACTGAAAAAACCTTGCTCACAAAAAAAGTCACTACGGACAGTGCAACAACTCTAGCGTTTTCAAATTTGCACTGGACGTGTATCAGATGTTTACTTGCCCTACCACGCATGCGCCGCGTCTCCAGTATTGCCAGATCGAACACTTGAAAATCAGTCTCATTACTTAATTTACACACCTCGTATGTTAGTTCTATTTAGCGAGCGATTCAGTGTTTTTTTGATAATTGTAAATTGTTTACTGTTCTCTTTTATTTTATTGGATTATCGGATTTAATTAAACGTGCACGGTATTATTAGTTTCTTATACCATTGAAAATGTTTATAAAAAGAACAGCAGCGATTAAAATTGAAGAATTAAGGAGTAAAATGGAAAATATAGTCTAAGGATTGTGTGCAATGTAACCAAGGAAAAGGTAGAAAATAAAAAAAATTTCTATAAAATTCCAACTTTGAATGAGCATTCTGAGTTTTTATGTGCAAGTTGTCTGAATAACGACACTTTAAAAATTTGCATTGCTTTTACAATAGTCTTTTAATTTTTTATATAAAAAAACTCATTTAATTTAGGAATTTGTTGAATTACATATTATTTTGTCTAGTTTTTGTCAAAATATTTTAGAAATAAATTCATATTTAGTCTATTTAATTGTCTATCTGTGCTAATGTTTGGTAATAAGGAATTATCACTGAATTTAGTTAAATATAGAGTGCGAGAGAAATGCTCACTTTGCGATCACTGGAGTGGTCCTACGCTATGAGGTGAATATTACTCTCCCCCTAGAACAATAAGAGTCCAAATTTCAAGTGTTATTTCATATATATGCGTTTTATTATAGGCAAAAACTTTTCTCCATCGCTTTAAATAATTTTAAAATTAGTTCTTATTATGTAATTTTTTTTTTTTTTTTACTTGTTTGCCTATGAATGAATTTAAATGAGGATGTGCATTAATCGATTTAGGCATCAATAGGAAACGAATTAGACCAGTGGGAGCTATTTGTGAATACCCTATTTCCTATCAGACTCTTTATTGCCAGTTTTATGGAGAATTCCCTCACTGTAATTCTTGTTATTCTGACTCATAGCATCCCTTACCTTGGCTTGTCTACCCCCCACCTAGTATTCATTGCACACACACACACACACACACACACACACACACTCTGTGATGCATGCTTCATTGCAAAAACATTCAATTAGAATGAGTTATATTTAACTTAACATTTAAAATTTTCTTTGCGATTGGAAAAATCCAAATTAAATTAACGTAATTTAAAATTACACATCTCCTGAAAAATTTACTATCTGTTGTCGGATGAAAAAAAATAATAGTAATTTCGTTTAAATTTACACATATTAAAATTAGATTTTGTTCAAAAAATAAAGGGGAATATTAAACTGTATTAGATAATAGTCCAGCTAATGGGCATATTCAGCATGACGAACTGTCAAAATTGACGACAAAATATGTACTTAGACAGATTTAATGTTTCTAATGACAATTGACGGCAAATTACGTAGTTTATATCCCTTGAATCACCAGGAAATACATTCTTCTTTTCCTACTTGCCAGAAAAAAGAAAGTAAATAAATCTCTCTTAGAGATTGGAGTTTTTTTGAGCGATGGAGATGTGATATTTTTTAGAAGATTTTAGCTAATTTTTCTGATAGATCCTCTATGCATGGGATAGAGATATAGGATAAGGAAGGCATAGGCGGGATTTGATTAATCATATTAGTTGTGGATAGTTGATGTATATTACTTGTTTTATGTATTACATGGTGAATATAGCCATTATTTTTAAATATCTTGGATAATTTTAATTTGTTGTCCTCATGGAAATGGGGATGGCTAAGATGAAGTACACGTTTGGAAAAAAATTTAACAAAGGTAATTTTTTGATTATATGGATGATTGAAAAGGAAATGGAGGAATCCAGCAGAACGTTAGTATTAAGAGAACCATTTTCTTCACGGATAATCGTCATGTCTAAAAAATTAATTTTATTCTCTATTTCTATTTCGTAAATTGTAAGCGGGGATGGTATAAATGAAAGATACTGAGGATGATATGAATATGTTCTTTAGAGACAACTGTTAAACAGTCATTAATATATTATTTAAAGAGAAATGGAATTATAAACGCAACATCCATGAGTAATAGGATCCGAAGAAAGGGATCCTTAGCAGAGAGAGAGACATAAAACTAGACAGGATCACTCTCTAGCTTAGGCCAGACTAGAACAACAGAAACTGTTTGATTACAGCTCCGGGAGAGTATACCGGGATTCTAGCAGCAGAGTTTACACAGCAGTCATAGCGCGTAAACCACTTTTCTCTTGCTCACCATAAATCTCTCAGTACCATTTTATATATTTTAGTTTAAAGTCCAGGCAGCTTGTGCTACTTTTCTATTATACAGTGTTTAGTTTTACTTCTAGTTCATTTATCTATCTAAACCAATTTCTCGAACCTATTATACATGTTGCAATAACAAATATAGCGGTCATAAAGAATATCAAGCATATTATAGTAATTAGTATTTTAGTAATTTCATCCAAACCTTGAAATTTGTTTATTGAAAAGTGGCAACACTGTTTTACTTTTAATCTCTCAAGATTAAAAAAAAAGTTGGCAATTTGCGACAGCAGTTGTATAGAGCAATTTCTCGAAGATACTAAAACTGAAAAACTGTATGAAAAATTTAAAAAAAAAAAATACTAAAAAAGTATTAAATTAATTTTATTTTCCTTATAATATATGTTTTGAAGAATCCGGCAGACCCAATTCATATGTATATGATTTTAATTAAATTAGTACTTGAGGGTTAATTATTATTATGATTGACTGATTAGAAACCTAAAAGAAGCTGCAGCTATTTTAGAATGGAATATGTGAAGAAACGGAATGCTTGGATGAAAATCCATACGTTTGTAACCTAACCTCAAAGACGTTTTATTGATTGATGAATGGTTCTGCTATCTGCGGAAGCAATATCGAATCAGAATTTTCAGTAAAATTTTTATGGGGATTTTAGATATGTTTCTATCCGTTATCTAGATACGACATGGTAGAAAAAACATATGTAATGACATAGCAATGTCAAAGCCTTCACAAAATATAACAAAAGGAAAGAATAATTTATAAGTAGGGCCCCACAGCCGGCCGTTGCCTTTTCAATACAAAGGTATCAAAGACAAGCACCGATAAAGCCCTGTTCATTGAACAGAAGCCACCTGGTCTTTGAAAGTCGCCGATGGGCGACCAAATCTGGCCACTGACCTGAATCACTGGTCGCCGACCTAACCAAGGTCGCACAAGGTCGCACGCTACTAGAGATGTCTTAGTGTGAGAACTTACTTACACACTTGACAGTGTGTAAGTAAGACTAATATAAACTTTGCTCCACTGGAAGAGGGGATTATTATATACGAGTACATCGTTATACGAGCAGCAGTTCCGCGTCCCTATACAGATTTTACTTATACTTATTTTCATAATTGTGCATCTTAGTTTATTTATTTTAATCATCTTAAATTAATTGTTATTTTAACTGTAAATTATCTAAGTATTTCATGTTAATAGTTACCATTTCTCACATTTAAATTACTGTAAAAATATAGTCTATTTTTATAAATTCAGTGTTAGTAAATTGAGCTCTAACTTCCAAAAATCTCTAAACTACTTCCGCCCTCTTCAGGGCATCTACTACATACCTCAGGAATCACAATAAACGATTCCACTACATCTGTCTTAGTGTGAGTAAGACTAATATAAACTTCGCCCCACTGGAAGAGGGGATTATTATATCATTCATCATTATACGAGTAGCCACATCATTATATCAGTATCATTTTACAGCAGCAGTTATACTTGAGTTCCGAGCGCGTCCCTATACAAGGTTTATCTTATAATTATTTTCATAGTTGTGCATATTAGTTTATTTGTTATAATAATTTTAAATTGTTTGTTATTTAACTCTTAAAATTATTTATTTACTTTTATCAAATCATATTAATTGTAGTTACCATTAGGCTCATTCAAATTATTGTTAAAATATATTCTATTTTATAAATTCAGTGTTAGTAATTCAAGATATAACTCTCTAAACTAACTTCGCCTAATAAATCCCTCTTCAAGACATCTAACTTCATACCTCAGGAATCACGACAATTGATTCCACTACACATATAATTATATACGAGTATATATAAATTGAAATGGAATGGCTCCTTTCACGAAGGGGTGCTGGATGTACTGTAGTTCCTTTTTTGCTCCACCGATATTTTCACTAACAAATAGTACTTGTTCATTGAGATCCATCTAAAAGAAATTGGAGATGCTAATAATGTTCGGTGGAAAGTATATAATTAGTAATGCTACAGAGAGGGAAAATTAGTTACATGAAAATATCAACATTAGACATTGCAGTATAGTAAAATTATTTAACGGAGAAGGAATTGTATTTGATGAAGGGAATATTTGAACTAGTATACTAGTTTCGGGTAGTTGGGTACTTGAGCGAATTTGTGCCGAACTGTATACCATCATCTTGGATACTTTTGAAATTGGAGCAGTTGTTTGAGTCTCAACCACAAATCCGAATTGGTCTCCATATTATTTTGTGAAAGAGCATGGTTCGTCTGATTAGTAGGGCTAATAAGTGTTTCGAATGTGAGCAGAATTACTTTCTTACTTATCGGCACTACAGTCCTTAAAGGATTTTGTCCTCACCAACAATTAAGAGCCACTCCGGGGATCTCGAGCTTTTGTGCGCCACCTTCTGACGCCCATCCTAGGGAGATCGTCCTCGACATCCTGCAGCCAGGCAAAACTAGGCCTTCCTTTTAACCTTTGATACCCAGGCTTGCCGTAAAGCAGCGTTTTTAGGGCCCTTTCTTCCGTCATTCTTTCTATATGACCAGTCATTTCAGCCTCGCCATTTTTATGGTAGTCACAAGGACGCACTCCCGGAATAGGTCGCGAAGCTCTGCATTTATGCGTATCCTCTATTCTTCATTTCTTTTTATCAGGCCATACATTTTTCGCAGCGCTTTTCTCTCCCAAACAAGAAGAGCCTTTTCAGCCTCCTTTGTCAGGGTCCATCACACACTTGCTACATAACTACGGATCGGACCATAGTCTTATAAATTAATTCTGACCTTTCGTGACTAATTCCGAAACCCTAAAGCTTTTTGAAATGCAAACATACACCGTGTACGAGCCGCTAGACGAGCTTTGGTTTCCGCACTAAGACTACAATGCTCATCACCAGCGCGTTCAGGTACTTGAGGGAGTCCACCGTTTGGAACTCATGCCTGCAGAGACTGATGTGCTCCTCTCAGATTTACACAGAACAGTTTTACACCTCCTAGTTAATTTGTTTTCTTTAGTATTATTAATACTAATTAAGCAGTATTTTTACCTCTCTCAGATGGCCGGGAAGATCAGAATTTCAGGTATACATACCTGAAAAAGAACTACATTTCTTTGGTGTTCTTGATTCTGAAGATAGCTTTGATGTCAGCTTCAGGGATGAATTACCTTGAAAGTGAAATGTGTTACCGGGTTTGTAACTTTTCACGGCAAGGTTTCTGACTTTTCCATTAACATTATATTAGTATTAATTATATGTAAAACTGGGAGCAGAAATATAAGGGTGCATAATTTAAAATTATTAAATACCATCTATATATAATATTGAATTGGAAAAGGGTTTTCCTTTTGCATTTAATTGGTTTTAATTTGAAATTCCCTCTTGAAGTAGTGAACTTGTAAATTAACATTGAGATAAGAAAACTTTGGAAGCTGACGCATTGTGAAGGGTCCCCCATGTTAAGCGGCTTACTTCCTTCTCAGTATCTCTATCTTATTCACTCTCCCACTTACTATTGCTCGCTCTTCTTACCATCCTTCTTCCTGCTCATCTCTGTCCTCTGTCTTGCTAACGGTTCGGTCAACATTTGCATAAAGGTAATATTAATTAGAAGTAAGGTTAGGGTGTACAAGAAGTGAAATGTTCATCTGGAAACGCACCGTAGGTACACACACTACCATTAATAGAAATGAATGTAGAGATTTTCTAGTGACACTTAAAGGTTCCTTTTCTATTTTCTCAACAAATCGTTAGTAACTGGACAGCTCTCTAAGCTGATTATATTCTACCAATATTAGTTTTCAGTTAGTTGACTCTGACTTTATTAAGCCCAAAGGCTTCTTAGGAGTAGCCTATTTACACTTATTTTTAACAAAGTTTCACTAGTTCCTGTTGGGTATGTTCTATAAAAATAAATTAAAAGAACCAACTCTTCGTACGTGCATTGTTGTATCAAAAAATTTATCATAAGATGATTTGCTTCCCTTTTGAAATGTAACTTATTGCAGCACAGATTTTAGCAGCGCACAAAAGCAAAATCAAGCTAATTAAGTGCGATTAACTTGTGATTATGTGCGATTAAATCATTAATTTTTGTTTGTAACCTTTCTTTTGTTGCGCAGCGACAACTTGGCTCACTAGCGTCGTATGATCATTAAGGGCCGCTCAAGCCAGGAGAAACCCTTTCAAAAACCTTATTAAACAATTTGAATTTAACAATAATCTTATATATTATTTTTTCCTAAAACTATTATCATGCACAACTCTACCATATATATCATATATATATATATAATATAATATAAACTGCAGTGTAATTTTTTTTTTTTAATGTAGGCGCTTCAACATCTATGGTCATTAGCGCCCGGAGCGTTCTCAGTGCATTGCCGGCCTCCGGACAGTGTTCTCTCGCTACAGACAATACTGTCCATCACCGAACAGTGAGCTGTAGAGGCTCCTAGGAAGAAAAAATCTAAGGGTAGCACTGGACTCGAACCCGGGACCTCCGCGCGAGAGTCCAACACGCTAACCACTTAGCTAATCCCTCCCCTGAGCTATAATTTGTATATAATTTACTTAAAAAAAAAAAAAAACTCCGGAACTATTGTCCAATTATCATGTAATTAGGCTAATTATTCATCAAAAAAACCTACTATCAGAGGAAAAAATTAAAAATTAGGAGTTTTCATTTGAAATATTCAAGTTAGCACCGATTTGGGGCACATAGCATATTGCGCAAATATGTGCGACTGTCATATTCTGAATCTACGGAAAAAAAAAAAATAAATAAATAAGGGCGGTTACCATTTACAATATTTCCTTCCATTTTCAAAGAAACATACTCCATTCCATTTCAAATACTTTCCATCCATTTTCAAATACATATACTCATGAATAATATAAGAAACACGCAGAAGACCATAACCCCCCACTTCAACAGTACCCCTGCCAAAATCATGGAGCCAGCAATAGGGGCCTCCACATGAGCGGTGTACACGTTAGTTGGGGCATCCTGTATAATAAGGTGTGACAATTTTAACATGTACAATCTACTTTTCTTGTAAAGTATGAAAGTCAGAAGAAAAGAATCCAAATAGTGGCCCTTTTTAATTTTTTCATGGATTATTTCATATGATCTAATAATTTTTCAAAGCTACAGAAATAGCAGATTTCCAAAAAAATGGCTTATTTCAATTTGGTCCACAATTTTTTTTTTATAACAAATGATTATTGAACGAGAAAGGTACGTACGATGAAGATTTGCTGAATTAATCGATTTAAATGTTAGAAAAATTTTAATTTTTCTATTTAACAAAGTCTTTCAATGATAAACAGCGCAAACTTTTACCAATAATTATTAATTAAAAATTTTGTATATCTGTGCATGGATAATAATAGGCCTATGTAATGGACAAATATAATAGTAGGAAGAAATTTGGTGAGGATCGTTCAAGAAAGAAACATTTAATTATGCCAACGTATCGATAGAGTTTCCTGTCTTTAACAAGTCTCTAATCTAAAAAAAATGAGGAACCACAATGCATTAATAATACTATAAAATGCAGAATAATAATAACAAAAACAAAAAACCAAAAAAATGTTGAAACAATAATGTTGAACTTACATATAGATAGTCGTGAAGATGTGGAGAAAGAATTTTTAAACATACACATTTGTTACATCGCAGAAACATAGAAAAAAAAAATTAAAAGTTATTAGTTGTTTGACTCAAATCACCTACAGAAATGAAAGTGGGTTGAATAAGCAAGTAAAAGGGATTTGAGGAAATTTTTATGGGTGGGATAGGTGAAAGGGAATTCTAGAAGGTCATGTTTTGAAACAAAGCGTTATACAACGCGGACAAATTATTCGTGTCATTACGAATATTAACAAAAAATTTATTTCTCATTTGATAAATATCATTTCTAATATATTTCTTTTTCTCCTGTTAGTTTTTTTACTAGTACTTTTGTTTGAGAAAAATCAAATTTATGATTTTTTTTCCTTAAAATGTTTTGTAAGAACAGTAATGTTGTCTTAGTCATTTTGATATGTGCATCGTATGCATCTTGTTACATTCTGTTTTTTAGTATTGTGTAGTTTGACCAACATAAACAGCTGGACATTGTGTACAGTCTATCTGGTAAACGAGGTCTGATTGTATATTGTTGGGAGTAGGGTCCTTAAGTTTGCTGTATAACTTGTTAATAGTATTAGTGCATTTGTGGGCTAAAATGATATTAGAGTGACTAAAAATGTTAGAGATGTTCTCTGACAGTTTGCTAATGTATGAAGTATGTTTGTTAAACATATGACACGATTAATTTGTCCACGTTATAAAGATTTTTTCAAAACATGAACTCTTAGAATTTCCTTTCACCTTCCCCACCCCTAAAAATTTCCTCAAATCCCTTTCACTTCCCTATTCAACCCACTTTCATTTCTGTAGATGATTTGAGTCAAGTAACTAGTAACTTTTAATTTCCTTTTATTATGTTTCTACGATGTAACAAATGTGTATGTTTAAAAATTCTTTCTCCACATCTTAACGACTATTTCTATATTTAAGTTTAATATTATTTTTTTTAACATTTTTTTCTTTTTGTCATTATTAATGCATTGTGCTTCCTCAATATTAATTTCACAGTATTATAGCATTGTGATACCTCATTGTATTGTTTTTCAGATTAAAGCCTTGATTAAGACAGGAAACTCTGTCGAAACTTTGGAATAATTGAATGTTTCTTTCTTGATCGATCCTCACCAAATTTCTTCATAACATAATTCATCAACGGTCAACAATTACTTTTATAGACAAATATAATAATATTTATAATTAAATAATTTCCAAAAGGAAGTCGTCTATGGTCGCTTTCATGGAGTTTTCATAATTTTATGAAGTATTATTAGAACTGTCTTATTATTTTTCCTTCATTAATATGAAGAGGGAACTTCACCTTACAAAATTTAGTAAGTGATTAGAGACGCTATTCCAAGCCTGCTAAAAGAACGATAACCAATAACAAAATTTGTTTGTTTGTTTCGTTTTTTGCCAAAAATTCTAATAGTTTCAATTCCATGATAAGGATTTTGCTTCAAATGAAGTACTGCTCCATTCCGTAGTTTGTATGGGTAAAAGCTCTTTGAAAGTAATCAGACTGTTAAATGAAGGTTCTATTGGTGAAATTGGTGAGGCAACCGCAAGCAAATGTTCCTATTATTTTGGCAGGTTAATTTACTGGTATGGGTGAGAGATTTCCACGAGTGGTTTTCCCTGTAGGGGACACTGCCCAAACAATCTCGCCTGAGTTTGGCATTGACAGTGACAATGAAACACACGATAATTGATTTGCTTTACTATAAATTCTCGGTTTTGTAAATAAATAAATGTTGAAAATATACGAATTTAGAGAAATAAAAACGATCCACTGGATGGACCATTCGTTTTTTTTTCCTCTTTTTCACCGTTTCAACAATATATATATATATTGGTAGCTCAACATTCTCTAACTGACATGTTGGCATTCTGTGAAATAGTTATTGTTTATTGGAAATACGAAGAAAAAAACTCTATATGACCAGGTTAACATTTAATCAATTTGCCTTTATTACAAATAAATGGATTCTCTGATAAGATATTTCTGAAATTAATTTTCTAGAAATACAGCTTTTCAAATTTTGAGAGACATGAATTAAATACAAAAATTAAATTAACACTACCTTCTCACTTAGCCTTTTTTTTTTTAAAGAATTTTATGACCAATTTCTAGATAATGCTATGGCTCCTAGAATAAACTACACTCTCAAATTTCTGGCATCACCTTTATCATCTCGACTTCAACTTACGATCTCCGTGGTCTTCTGGCTATGTTTCAATTACGTGTTGGTATGACGCTTTCCTTTATACGAATGATCAGCCCAGCCCAATTTAATGTTGACAACTTATGATTTTTATTATGTTTTGCTTTTTGAGCAGGTACACCGTGAACACAAATGCCAACCCGAGAGCAAGCATTATTTGTCCTTAACAATAGGGTCCAGAATTTAAAATCCATGCAGAAAGTTAATATCTAGAATGTTTGTATGAAGCATCAGATGAATGTTTATTACTTTATTCTTCCGTAATCATTGAAGAGGCAGTCTTCTGTTCGAGCCAGACATGATTGAAAAGATGTTACGAGGTGTTTCAGACTGACACCTTTGTTGTCCTTCTACAGGAATTACATAAACAAACAAAATTATAAATAAGTAACAGTTAAAATGTGAACAAACGATGGCATTACATCGAAAAAAAGAATGCTGTTTAATAAATCAATGCAAGTAATAAAAAGTAGATTTAAATCACGCTTAACGGAAGATTACTTAAAAAATTGTATTTAGGTTATCTGTGTGTCCAATTAAACATCTGATTTTGGAAAGTTATGTAATGAAAAACAGTTCCAATCTTCTCATTAAAATATATTAAATTTTTTTTTTTAGATAAGTATGTTTTGATATACATATATAGTGCAATATATAGTTCTATACATTTGTTTTTTTATATATTCAGTTCTGTATTTATATGTAACATACTTCAGCATTAGTATCATTAATATAAGATTATGCTTAAAAAGAAATGGAATAACATTTTATCTAATTATTTCATCATGTATATTTTTATCAGTTTTCTTAAAAAATACAAATAAAAAAACACTGAGCACGCAAGGCTAATTAAAATTTTTTGCCTTAAAGTTCCTAAAAGCTTGGTAATCCCTACTTTTGAATACTTGAAAATAGGGATATTTTCCTTAAATTCTTTTAAGAGAAAAATATGTACTTAAAACAGGACAGTTTTTTTTTTTTTTTTTTTTTTTAAAAAAAAAGAAGAACCGCATTAAATACCATTTCTATGAAAAATTGGTTGTTCTGACTAAAAGGTCCAATTAATAAACTCTCCAGAAGCTGAGTATACCAATTAAATGGTGAATGTGGCGGTATCTACAGGGAAATAAAAAAAACAGATGGCGTTTGCTGCGTCGTGTATTGGAATCTATTGAGAATCCAGCATATATTATGGAGTAGCAAATTTTTTGTCTTGTTTATATTACACGCAAAAAACTTCTCTAGAAATAAAAACCTTTTTTATTTCGACACTTGTCTTCCGTACACCGAACTTTTTTTTTAGCCTTAAAATCTAATTTTAATATTTAGTTTAATATTTCGGAGAATTGATGGATTGAAGAGTTAGAATGAACAATTTTTTGGCTGAGTGGATTTTAACGAAATGAGTTTTGGCGAGATCATTAACAACAAAAATATTTAGGTCATTATAGATAGCGTAATGTATTTGGTGTGATGGAGTATTTTTGTATGCTAGTAGTATATTGTATAGCACGAGCGGTTTTGTAAAGGGTCTTGTGAGTGGGTATGTTTAAAGAGAGAGTGTGTAGCATTAGAAATGAGCAAGAGGTCGCCACTGTTTTTGAAATAAAAATATTATTCTCTAAGTGAATTTAAATACTTTGCGTATCATAATAATATGCTTATTAATATACTGAAACTAGCTAGATTAAACTCATATGTTTTAACTTATGACTGGCACTGATGTTGACTCCTTGAATAATACTGGTACAATGTCCAAGTTACACTATCGTGCTTGAGTGTAGAATTTAGGCTCTCTTAAAAGAATGCCTTCTCTTGGTAGTTCCAATCCTCCTCTTTTGTATGATTGCAAGTAGGGCAAGAGACTGTAGTGGAATCGTTTATTGGATGATCTGATCCTACCCTGATACTACAAGATGTAGTGGAATCGTTTAATGTGATTCCTGAGGTATGTAGTAGATGTCTTGAAGAGGGCGGAAGTTAGTTTAGAGATTTTTGGAAGTTTGTGCTCGAAGTATTAACACGGAAATTATAAAAATAGACTGTATTTGAACAATAATTTAAACGTAAAAAATGGTAACTATTAACAAGAAATACTTAGAAGATAAATAACTAATAAATTAGAATGATTAAGATAAATGAACTAAGATGCACCACTAAAGTAATAAGTATAAATAAAAACTATATAGGGACGCGTAAACTGTTGCTCGTATATGAAGACGTACTCAAGTATAATCGTATAATCCTCCCCACTTCCAATCAGGCGAAGTTTATATATTAGTGTTGGCCACACTCACACCAAGACATCTGTCCTAGTGTGCGACCTTGGTTAGTTTGGTGACCACCGCTTTAGGTCAGTGGCCAGCCTTTGCGGTGCTTGCTTTGATGTAAGGGTATTTACCCTTGGTTTGTTTGTTTTGCCGCGGCCTTGTCTTGAAGTCAGGCAGCTGGCTAGGCCACTAGTTATAAATTATTCTTTCTTTGTTATCTGTTGTGAAGATTTGACATTGCTATGACTTTGCCATGTCATTACAAGACAAAGCTATCTAAGTTCTGTGTCCTCATCTGTAACGGTGTTTCCTTTACCTGAATAGTCCCTTTTGCCAGGCAACTTGTAATTTTCTTGTAAATCATGATTTTCTACATTAAAATGGTAAAGTTAGCAAAATTAGTAGGGCGCTTCCACAATTTTTTTACGGATTTTGAACTGAAAGTATTGGATATGGTGTATTGGTCACTTAGTTGTTTTCCATATTTCAATGTCATTAAACCATATTGGTCTTAGTAGTAGAAGGTAGTGAAATCTTTTGTTTTGTAGGGTAAGTTCTTCTGTCTATTAGTATTGAGAGTGAGCGGCCTATTCAGTTCGAGATGTTTTAGTATAGCTCAAACAGAGCTAAATCAGTCTTGGTCTAGCTGCATACCCAGATAATATACGATATCTATGGGATATTTTAGAGTAGCAGTTAATGTAAATCGATAGGAGAATTTTTCTACCCAATATAAAATATATTGTGATGTATTTACTTTTATGTGGGTCAAAATTTATCTTCCACTATAAGAGCAATTTAAAACACAAAACAGAATATACATTTGAACATATTCATGGCAGTACACATTCTTGTGAAAAAGGTACTTATAAATTACGCATCCTGGCAGTTCTACCAATTAATATCAATTCTTTTAACACTAGTTGTAAAAAACTGGAACAACAAACTCATAAAATAGACAAAAATATGTTTGTGAAAAATATGTATCTTTAAGTTCTTGCAAACGTAAATGTCAAACTAAATCTTATCAAAGCATTTTTGGAGACTAAAAACGAGTCATCAAACCTTATAATTTTCAAGAATTGTAATAGATAAAGAAGAGATAATGACAAACATCACAGGTTTCATGCTAACAGCTATCAAACAATATATCTAAAAATGATTCTAAAAATATATAAAGACAAATTTTATTAATATCTCTAAATGATATTAAAAAGTATTATATTCAAATTTTCGATATCGAGTTTTTAACGGAAATAAAGGTTTTGAGGTTTCCTGTGTTCCAAAACAAAAACAAAACAAAAATGGTGTTTAAAAAATGGTCTGTGTGTGTGTGTGTGTGTGTGTGTCGTATGTGAACAGCACATCTCAAAAACGACAAATTGCAGAAAATTCATGATTGACATTTCATTATGGGGTATCACCATGGGACCGAACAGGAACTTACCTGTCAAAATCTCTCAACCGGAAGTATACCACTTTACTATATAGATTTTTCTGTATTTTGAGATTTTCTCAAAAACTGCTTCAATGATTTTCTTTAATTGCTGTGGTGGTTGGTTCCGCAGAACTGGAAAGCATCAGAGACATTTTCCGTGCTAGCCCGCTTCATTTTGGGTCATCGACCGATTTCGGGCATTCGCCCATCTTCAGGATGCGTTTGTCAGACAGTGTGATAACACAGACTTACACAGAGCAAATAAAAAAGAAGAGTGTACAAACTGAATTTTCTCACTCTGCAAGTCTAGTTATCACACTGTCTGACAAACGCATCCTGAAGATGGGCGAACGCCCGAAACCGGTCGATGACCACAAAATGAAGCAGGCTACCACAGAAAATGTCTCTGATGATTTTCTTTAAACTATGATATATTTCCTACCCAGACAAAGTGTAACAACTTTTATTTGAAACATTTCTCTGGGAAAATTCATTCATTTGCTTTTTGGAGTGGAATGGGGTGTTTTCCTTTAATGTGCCGTTCCAATTTAATATATAATTATATCGTCTAAATAATATTTAAATGGAATTAAATCTGTTGCCAATATTCTGAGTTTGAAGAAAATCAATTGACACAAAATGCGTTTCTATTGGACGTTTTTTTTTCAGTTTTCTGAGATTTTCTCAAAAACTGTTTCAACAATTTTCTTTAAACTTGGTACATCGATTACACGTACAATGAGCTATAACATTTATTTGTAACATTTCACCGGTAGGTTTTTTTTGTTTTTAATTTAAGGTGCATCAACATCTATGGTCATTGGCGCCCGGAGCCTTCTCAGTGCACTGCCGACCTCCGGACTGTGTCCTTTCGTTACAGACAACATTGTCCGTCACCGGACAGTGAGCTGAAGAGGCTTCTAGGAAGAAAAAATCTAAGGGTAGCACAGCGGGTCTCGAACCCGGGCCCATCGCGTGGGAGTCCAGTACGCTATTCCCTTCGCTCCGCTAAATTAAGATGTTTTTTTTTTTTTTGGAGATGGACAGGGTTATATTTTCCTCTAAAGAGTTATATATTATCATACAATTCCATCATGTAAATAATATTAATTAAAATTAAATATGTTATCGAAATTATTAAGTTTGAAGGAAAAACCGGTTGACCGGAAGTGCGTTTTTACTGTTTTTTTTTTTTGTTTTTTTTTTTAGTTTTATACTATTTTTATGCACAATAACACCAATGGATTGGTGCCATCTAGGAAAGAAAGCAGGTACCTCAAGTTCTCCGAGTGACTGCTAAGGAGCGCTAGCTGCGCGCTCTAGCCCTTTGTAGAACAATCTATAACCTTTGTAACGGCAAGAGAGAGAACACAAGCCCGACCGAGAGAAAACAGACTCTCTCTGGTACTCTCTCACTTAAGCAGGCTAGAGTGGGGAAAACCTGTATATAAGCCAAGGAGAGAGCTAGACATATATCAATCAATCTATCAGATTCAACCATATACAACACATCATGTCATAACTCTACTCCCACCTTT
The DNA here is from genome assembly GCA_011037195.1 of Triatoma infestans. Classification (NCBI taxonomy): domain Eukaryota; kingdom Metazoa; phylum Arthropoda; class Insecta; order Hemiptera; family Reduviidae; genus Triatoma; species Triatoma infestans. The sequence goes on along the minus strand of JAAEAF010001988.1, from coordinate 38,852 downwards.
TATTCTATAAAATCATTACAGTCCAATGCAGTTTGTGTAAGCTTATAGCTAATATTATAACAGTGTCTTCATATCTCTTCTAATTAATCAAACCCAGTTTCTCTTCTCATCAATTCATAATGGGGCTTGTGTTCTCTCTATCTCTTGCCGTTACACCTTCTAGACCCTTCTCCACTGTGGTCCCGGTATAAATAGTAAGACCACAGTCAGTCTGGAGAGTTTTCTAGTTACAAATGAAGTGTAGGTTTGTGAAAAGTGTATAAAAAGTGAACAAAGTGAACTTTTATGATTTATTCTGTGAATTAATTATTATTAAGTGTTGTATTTTGTAATTTATTGTATAAAACAATAAATTGGTGTTTTTCTTATTGAAGATTAGAGTATTTTATCTAAACGAACCCACTTAAAACTAGGTGCAGTAGCTACTTTAGAGGGAAAATCATTACAATAGCATTAATAATAAATTTTGATTCTTCAATTGATATAAAATTGAAGAGAAATAAATATTTAATAAAATTTATAAGTTTAATGAAATTTCGGTTTGTCACCGTAATCTGTGTAAATTACGGTAAGAGAAAGTCATATGAGTGTTTCACATTAGATGTTTTTTTTTAACTAATACAAGAGTTGAATTGCTGATTAGAAGTCGACTGGAAGAAAACTCTATTGTAGTTTTCCTTTAGGAAATGGTTATATCTTTATGGATAAATAAAAAGCAAATATGGCAAAAGCAAAATATTAAAAAAAATATGTTTCTATATCTAAGTGGAGTTTAAAAGAAAAACCAAGGATGATACAAAGACGCTAAAAGTATTTTACAAAGACGAAAAAATATAGCAGAGAATATGTTGAAAGAAATCTCTAAATGGGCAATGGTAAACCAATTGTATGAAATGAAAATCTTTTTACGACTTCCATTCAGATATAAATATATAATCTTTTATATTTTGTATAAAATGTAGAGAAAGAAGAAACTGCAAATAACTGTAACGATCTTAGTATTACTTTTCCTCTTTTTTTTTTTTTTTATAACATTTAAATTAAAATAAATTGTTACCGGATTTTGCCAGAAATGTTTACAATTATTTAGAATTCATTCAACACTTCTTTAAGTGTGATTTTTACTTTTACTAATTGCTGTAAAAGAATGTAAGACAATCTTATCAAATATTCTAGCATCCTGGCTGGAAATATATAATTTTTAAAATAAAGTATGAGAAAACAAAAAAAAAGTAGTTCTTATGAACAAAATATCACATAAAAATTTAATTAAAGTTATTCCGTTATCTTGGTCGGAATACATGTTTTTCTAATTACGAAAAAAATATATTGTCAGCGTGATCCTTTGAATAAAATATCAAAAATTAATAGCGGAGAGAGCTTAAATATTTTATTCCATTTTGATAAACACAAAGTGGTAAAAGCCGTCATGTGAAACATTCATTTATTCAACATTCAATTTATTGAATATTTTATTCTTCACTTGTTTAAATTTTATTTGACCAATTTGGGCAACAATGATTAGTACAAGTATGAACAATCTCTCAATTGATATCTAATGATTATATCAATATGTTTTTGTATTGTAAAAATTTTAAAAAATTGTAAATAGGTAAAATAAAATAAAATATTAATATAAAATGGCAAATAAATTTTGTGAACATTTTATGTTGAAGAATATATGGCAACCTCTACAACAAGATATAACTTGGACAAAACAATAATTCGACCTAGTGTGATTACGAAGTTTGGGGATCCGCCAAATCTTCAATATTGCGCAGAATATAGACATTCTAATCTAGATTGCTATGGCGCATCACTGACGCATCGTACAAAGTTTCAAACCTTACATTACACACTGACCTTAACGTGGCATTCGTGACAGACAAAATCAAACGGAAATACAAGTAGTTCCACGAAACACTATCCCAACACATCAATTCCCTCATCTCAACCTGACCAATCGCTAAAGGTACGACGACCAAAGGCCAGGAATGTCATCACTGGATGGCTTCTTCATTCAAGCCACACACGTCAAAAGAAGCCTAAGCCGGCAGAAGCAATTATTGTATTTTATATCTACGGATGTTGCTTAATCAATAATTATAAAAACAAAAAATTATAATAACTGTAGAGAGCAGATTTTGCTATGAAAAAAAAATGAGGTTTCTGGGGAAAAGGTGAACTTAGGCTTAACTATAAATAGCCATTTCTGTTTATAACCAATTTTTTTTTCTACATACTGATGCAACAAATGACAAAAATATTTGTCTATTTGAGGATGAGTTGAATTCCTCGTCTTTCTTGTTAAAAGAGTGCTGGGTCTTTAGTCGGGTATGGTGGCTTTGTTTCATCATCTTTAGCTGAAATCGAGTCTAATCAATGGTTTCCCACAAGCAAACATAGGGAGAATAGTTGTTGTGGTTGGTTCTGCACAGCTGGAAAGCATCAGAGATATTTTCCGTGATAGCCTGCTTTTTCGTGGTCATCGACCGGTTTCGGGCGTTCGCCCATCATCAAGATGCTTTTTGTCAAACAGTGTGATAACATAGATTTGTACAGAGCAAATTTAGTTGATACACTCCTTTTAGGAGTTAATCAATATTACACTTAACTAAATTTAGTTGAGTGTATCAGCTAAATTTGCTCTGAGCAAATCTATGTTATCACACTGTTTGACCAAAAGCACCCTGATGAATGACGAACGCCCGAAACCGGTCGACGACCACAAAAAAAAAAGCAGGCTATCACGGAAAATATCTCTGATATAGGAAGGATATTTTGTCTTCGTATTTTAAGAGGTTCGTTAACTGTTTCCAGAAGCAATATAGTAATTGGTTTCGATCTCGGGGCGCCTGCTATGATCCTGAGGGCAGTGTATTTTACTTTTTCGACCATTTGAACAACTACTTCAAATCTTGTGACTAGAAGCTCATCTCCCACTCAATTAAGATGTTATATATGTCTTAGTTACTGCATGAATGTGGCCATCTGCATCCTTCAAGCCGTCCCGCTTATAGAAGTGATCATGGTTGCTTAAATGTCAAGTAAATCCGTTAATAACCGCAACAAAAAATTTAAAATTTCAAAATGTAGCCATTAATACAATTTTTATGGAAGTTAAACTAAATTCACGTCATCGTAAGTAATCAGCGAACAATTTAAATAGAATACTGACTGAATTTCCTTTGGTATTTAATATATTAATTACTGACAAATAAGTTATTATATATTTAGACAATATTTTATTTCAAAAGTAGGTTCTATTTCATTTTCTTGTTTTCTCCAGGTTTACCAGATCCTGATTCCTTTCAGCCATTTTTCTCTATCTATCTAATTAATTTCTACAACTCACTAACATGTCCTCCATCACACCGGCTATCCACTTACTACTGGGGCGACCTTTTTTCGCCGACCTTATGGTATTTCCTCAAGGAACATCTTTGGCCTCCTGTTATCATCTATTCTATTAAGCGGCTGTTTAATCTCAGTGAGAACGGAAATACATTATACTCTTGTTATAACAAAGTAAAACACATTAAATTTCACACATTACATATACAACTGCTTTTCTTGAGATACTAATCAATTAAAATTTGATTGAAAAAACGTAACTCGCACCTATTTAAACCTACATGAATGCAATGATATTTATTTAAACTAAATTCAATTTTAAAAGTGATAATATTTTTAATCCTTTCAACAGTACAAATTACATAATTACAAAATTACAAATTAATATTACTGAATTATTCCAATGGATGTATCTGTATACAAATTTTAGGAAATGTGTAGGGTTATATTATATTAGAAATGAATGGAACATTGCTGTAGATTTGACACCATTAGCCTGAAAATAGCCAGCAGTTAACAGCTAGATCTAGCACTAGAATAATCAGTATGAAGCCGGTAACTGTGTTGTAGCTATAATTACATTAATAAACTAGCTGCTTTGTTACAATGATGTTGACTGGTTGACCCCTAATATGACCATACTATTTCCTCCGTACTGTTATTATCTTCCATTAATTTATTGTTACATCAGAACACTATTCCGTTTAGGTAAATAGTATAAAAGTTTAAACATCAGATTTGAACTTTCTCCCATATTTTCTCTTACTACTAAAATATGAAGTATTTTGACCATGTCAAATTTGCTATATCGAGTTTTCACCGGAAATATATAGGTTTTGTGATTTTAGAGTCCTGAAAAATTGGCCAAGTGTGTGGGTAGATGTATGTGTGGTCAGCATAATTCAAAAAAGGGAAAATCGTAGAAATAACTGAAGGCTAATAAATGGGCTAATAAATTAATACCAGAAAATTTATTTAATGAACATTAGTCTATATTTTATAAAAACAGAATCGTAGAAAGTTCAAACTTGATATTTCCCAACCTAAAGGGGACCCAACATAAAAGATTTTGACCAAAATCGGCCAACAGATAGTAACCATATTACCGAACGGTTTTTTCAGTTTTTGCCTTTTATTGAAAATGGATTAATGGATTTCTTTTTTTTAAATATTGTATATACCCTTCAAACATAGGGATCAATGATTGAATCTTTTTCCGGGGAAATTCAGTTAAATGAGATCTGGGGGGAGAAGTAGGATTAAGATTTTCTCTATTCTGTTCTATTCTATTCCATTCTAGTCTAATCACAAGACTTCCGAAAGGAAGTAGATGCACGTAAGGGACCCATTGTGCTTCCCAGAAACTCTTACATCAGACCCTTACACAGCCCTATCGGTCATCTCGTTTACAGATAGAACAAAAAAGTTAGGGAGAAGACTAAAAGGTAGGGAGTTATAGTTAACATCTCCAAACTACAGTCGAAACAAACGATTATTACCCGCACTGAAGGAATTGAGATGGAAAATTGACGGTTTTCACTTTCTCTGGGGAAATGGTTGTGACGTCCCCAAGGTGCAGATGACGCGCCCAAGGAATTCAGGAAATGAACTCCCTGGTTCGTAGTTTGGATCCATCAGAGAAAACTAGCTTGGGACAAGGAAAGTACCAGTCAAGACGCCCGGTTCAAACCACATGGAGTCTGGATAGGCTAGATGTCTAGAAGTATCTTCGATTGTATGTTCGGCATTAAATCTAGCGCCAAACTGAAAAAAACCCTCAAAATTCCCACAAAAAAGATCTGCTAAAAGTCGACCCCCCCCCTCAAATCTCCTCCTTAACTTTTCCTCTTCTTCCACTCCAAAAAAAAGTTCAGTGTGCGTGAGGAGCATAATGAGCCATCCAAAAATAACCTGAAGTGTCTCATTTCCACTGTCGAAGATGTGTTATCTTATTATGTGTTATCTCATTTCCCAAAGGTCTTAAAAGCAGTTCAAGACAGTGGCCACTAACTTGTTAATTCCTGAGCAATCTTACAGATGGAACAAAAAGGTCAGGAAGAAGACAAAAAGGTAGGGGAGTTATGATTGATGGATAAAATGGGATAGGACAAAAAGTAAGATAAGGAATTTTTGTTTAACACTTCAAAACTACAATCGAATATCAAAAGATATTCGTCCTGTATGTAAAGACTTGGGGTGGAATTATGATTGGGTATTATTTTGATTTGGAAGTAGGTTGTGATATCCCACAGTCTAGGGAATCGAATAGATTAACCCTCTAGTATTAAATTTGTAGTTATTTCGAAAAGAAATAGGAAAAAATAGAAGATATGCCACGTGGAGTGTGGTCCTTTTACTGTTCTCCAGGAAAAACCTTGATCAAGGTTTTTCTAAAACGTGTTATTTCAGTTTCTTATATGATTCTATCACTTACATATTATATAATATAATTTACAAATAAATACAATGCCAGGACTCCTAGTTTGATTTGAAGAAAATGCGTTCACTGAAAGTGTTACTTTTGATCAGTTTTGTCAGTTTACAGAGATATTCTCCATCAAGATACGAACGCGTTTCATTAAACCTGGTATACTAACTATACACACAGAGACATATCACTTTTGTTTGAAACTTTCTTTCCGAGAAAATAGATTTCAGAGGGATAGTGGGGGGGGGAGGCTGGAAGGTCATGCCCTCTGAAAAAATACAAGACTAAAAATAGTTAGTAAAAATAATAAGTTTGAAGAAAGATTGTCAATTATTATGTAAGAGAATGTATGTAAATTGTGGTAAGACAAAGTAATGTGACTGTTTCACACCAAAATTTTTATTTTAATTTTTCTGTTGTTTTTTTTTATATTTTCAGAAAACAAGAATTTTTTTTTCATTTTTAAATTATCTGTCATTGCACATCACACTGCACGTAACGTGTAATTTATCCGTTCACTTTTTTACTTTCTTTTATTATTGTTTTAGGATGACATTACAATATAGTTTTTTTTTTCAGTTTTTGCGGCTTTCTTAAAAGTCTTTAACATTTTTTTTTTTTTATAACGGAAGATTCTTCTCGAAATGATGGATAAGGATTGTCGAGATTCGGTCTTTTTTTTTTTTAAATAAAAAACCAATTTTTTTACTATGCCAACATTTCGACAAATATATTGTCTTTATTAAGGCATAAAAATAAGAAATATTAAAAAAAAAAATCTTCAAAACATGACAACTTAAAACTTAGGTATATTTTAGGAAAAACAAAAAGTTAAGATCACCTCAACACCACAGAGAATATAAAGACAAATATATTTGTCGAAACGTTGACAAAAAAAAAAAAAAAAAAATCTGGTGTGAAACATTCACACAACTTTCTCTTACTCCAGTTCTCAACATTATAATTGACAAATTTTATAGTTTGCGCACCAAATTTAATGAAATTCGTCGAAAATTGAAAAAAAAACTGTTCAATAAAAGCGCACTTCCGGTTTACTAATTTCCTTGAACTCGGAATTTTGGCCATCTATTTATTTCTTATTAATTTTTTTTGTATGATAGAATTGTATAATCAACTATGATAGCAATTTAAAAAAAAGATAACCCTACCCCTCCTCCAAAAGTACCCTTAAATGAATTTTCCCAGAGAATGTTTTAAATAAAAGTTGTAGATTTTTATATGTTTAGATTATATAAAAAGTTTCAAGAAAATCGTCGTGGCCATTTTTGAGAAAATTTTGAAAAAGTGAAAAAAAAATCATTTAGTAAAGTGTTAATGTAAACGCACTTCCGGTTTTTTAAACCCGATTTTTTTAAACTCGGAATTTCCACAACATATTCAATTCTAATTAACATTATTTAGATAATAAAATTGTCTAATAGCACTTTAGATAAAAAGCTAATCCCACTCCTCCCTCACAAGTGTCATTAAATGATTTTTCCCAGAGGAATGTTTCAAATAAAAGTTGTAGCTCGTTGTATGTGTAGTTGATTTATCAAGTTTGAAGAAAATTGTCAGGGCCATTTTTGAGAAAAACGCAAAAAGTAAAAAAAACAACTAGTGAAGTGGTACTTCTGGTTGAGTAATTTTGACAGATAACGCACCGTAAGATCCATTGGTGATACATAAATGGAATATCAAGTTTCAACTTTCTGGGTTTTTGTTTTTGAGCTATGCTGTTCTCATACATACACACATTGGCACACGCACACACAGGCACGCACACACCATTTTCTAAAAACCACTTTTTTGGACTCAGTGTACCCCAAAACGGATATTTCCGGTGAAAACTCGTTATCGAAAATTTGACACGATTACAATACTTCCTCTTACTAGGAGTAAGAGAAAATCAAAATTTACGTTATTTTATTTTTAAAAAAAAGACCGAATCTCATCAATCGTTATCCATAATTTTTATAATATACGATCTTTTAGGCTTCTGCGGTAATTTCATGCAAAAGCACTTAAATTTACGGGTTGAGATCGCGTTAATGGTTTGCTAGAACCTGACGTTACGCCCATATTGCAATGAGCTTCTTTCAGGGTCGTTCATAAGCTAATATGAGTACATAAAATACGATGTCGCATGTAGATGTCGTATTTATTTACCAATACACATTTTTATAATATAAAAGACTCGTCAATTTCATATATCAACAATATAACAACTGACTGCAATAACAATATTACAATGCACTTTACACTATGTATTTATTATCAAGGACAAGCTACAACTTTCAGTCTTATTTAAAATGTTCATCACACCACTTTGTGTTCATGAAATAATCTTTAACTTAATAAAAACAAGTTTTTTTATTAAAAAAACACACTGATGATTAGTTTCAAGTGTTTCTCACTTAACCACTGTCTTTAAAAATACGCTTCATTCATTGCTCTTTTCCATGTTACATATTCTAATTTAAAAAAAAAAAAAAACGGTTACATCATTATAATCATATATATATAACGGTTACCTCATAATGGATATAATTACGAGGCATTTCCAGTAAGTAAGTGTACTGAGGCTCTCACGGCCGAAAGGATTTTTTTTTCGATATGTTGGCTACACTGTCGTGTAGCCTGATTCCTCCCCTCCGCAACGAGACCGGTTCGAGGTCAGTAGGTTGAGAACTGTCGACGCGACAATACGTTTCGTGAAAAATGTCAATCCAATTTTCCGCCAAGTGTGAAATACGCGGCGTCATCCGTTATCTTGTTTGGAAGGGAAAAACTCCGGTTGAGGTTTATAATGAGGTAAAACCTGCATATGGTGATAAAGCTATGAATCGTACGTGTGTGTTCAAGTGGTGTCGCGAGTTTAAAGACGGTCATACGTCTGCGCATGATGATCAGAGGAGCGGAAGACCTTCAATTGTGACTGACGAAATTGTGGAAAAAAAAATCAAAAATGCCCTCCGTGACGATCGCAGATTGACTGTGGATGAACTTTCTGCGATGTTTCCGCAAATCTCCAGATCTCTGCTACACGAAACCATTACAGAAACCCTCGGATATCGGAAACAGTTCGCGAAGTGAATCCCAAAGCAGCTGACAGACCAACACAAGTTGAATCGAGTGGAGGCCGGGCAAGAGTTTTTGAGACGCTACAAACTCCATGGAGATTAATTTCTCCGCTCCATCATTACTGGAGATAAAGCTTGGGTTCACACTACACACCTTAAAACCAAAAGGCAGTCTCAGCAGTGGCGTCACACCTCTTCACCCTCCACCAAAAAGTTCATAACCACAATTCCAGCCGTATTTATTAAAGTTATCTAAATGATTATATTGTATCTCTCTTTAATTAAATTGCCAACACTTATTAACAACTCTTCCTAATTATTTCAGAAAAATTAATTAACCAAACTGTATCACAGAAATACTGCCATATTAGGCTTCTTTTATTCTTTTTTATAATTAAATTGTAAAAAGGAATTATTATACATTTCATGACTTCATTAATGGGAGAAAAGAGAACCATTAACCGTAATACAGAAATGACGAGCCAATGAATTGTTGGAACATGTTATTAATACATATATATATAGACAAATTATGTCAAAACCCATTAAGGTAGTAAACTGTGTATGTGTTAAGTGTTTAGTTAATGAGGCGTACTTAATTCAAAACAGTATCCAGTTTGTGTTCGTCAAATTTGCTAGACTTCTAAGTATAGTCTTGATTAGTGGATTATAAATAATAAAATATTGTAATATAGTTGTAAGAAGTGTTTTACCATCTTTTCTTCGGATTACAATATTAACAAATTAAGTTTTTTTTTTCCAACGATTTCGGACAAATATGTAAAAATGTCCCGGTTTTTAAAGAAAATGATATCTATTTTATAATTATTATTTATTTCAGTAAAATAAAGTCGTATAAGTATATTTCATAACAGATTATTATTCTCGCTATAGCGATTGTCTGCGCGGCAGACACCCAAGGTGCGAGGGCGAACGTACGCCAAGAAGTGAAATACAAAAAAATAAAAATAAATAAAATTAAAATAAAAAGGAGATGCAAAGGAAGAAGCTTCTACCTGGAGAGTGGTGAAGCTGAATGCGCAAGCGGCGAAGCTGCGACGATAGGTGAACGGTCGAGGAAGCTGTGGCGTGTACGTGTATTTGTGTGGGTGTGTGGCGAAAGAAAGGATCTCAGGTGAAAGGAAGGGAATGAGAGTGCTCTGTGGAAGCTGATGATGCTGTTGTTGATAACGGCTGATGGTGTTAGAAGAGCCCAGGCGCGGAAGGTGAGTGATTCTCCAGAGGATGGCGAGGAAAGACACGACTTAAGTCTCAAGAAGAACGAATATTAAGTCGTTATCGAAAGGCGCGAATACGGCGAATCAATATAAGGCGAATTTTACACTCACGACTAACTGCTGAGAAAGAAGCGGAAGTACAAGTTGCACAGGCGAGAGTTGGACGAAAAGTGAGGAAATTTTGTAGAAGGAGAACGGTTTAAGAGTGTGGGAAAAATTAATCGAAAAGCGGGAATCAGGAAAGATTAAAGGCGCCGCCAATCCCACCCCACAAGAGGGAGGTAAAAAAGGGTGGGAAGGCGTGGGAAGTATGCGGGCGATGAAATAATTTTAAAATAGCGAGCCAAAGTTAATCCCTCAAAGGGAGCCGCGACCTAACAGCGATAATGTCAAATTTTCTATATAACATTTACACCTGAAATACAAATTTTGAGTTTATTTGAATTCGAAAAAAATGATTATTTTTCTTATTCTTTTTTTGAAAATAGTTTTTCTATATGAGCGTAACTCAAAAACGAAAAAATCTCAAAATTTTCAAATTTCACATTAGGGTGTAAATATAGCACACGAGAATAGAGTTTTGGTCAAAAATCGAACAATCCAAATTTACCACTTTACCGAATGGATATTTCCTGTTTTTGCGATTTTCTTAAAAACGGTTCCAACGATTTTCTTTAAACTTTATATTCACTACATAAAATGTAGGACTAAACATTTATTTGAAATATTTTTTCTCATAATTATAAAATTTTTGTTAATATTTCTGAATGATGCCATTGCTGGCAAAATTATAAAATGTATAATAACAGCTGAACAACCGAAAGCATTCACTATACCAGTTGAAAATCTTTTCATTTTTACAGACTAGTGTAATGTAATGGTGTGGATGTGTGTGTAGGTAGCTTGTGGCGTAGCGTTTTAGCGAAAAGGGCTTGTGTGTTTGCTTGAGATAGATTATAAGAATTAAGAGTAATTACGTACACACTACTGTTTTATAAATAAATATATTCTGTTAAAATAATAACAACTTATTTGGTTTATAAATTTATTTAATTTATAACTGGCACAGATATTTAGAGAGCAATTCCTGGAGTGTCCTGTCTGAAGGTAGAGTTAAGACTGTCTACTCTTTACTCTTTTAAAACTAATATTTCTCTATTGACTCTATTCTTTGGAATTGCTCTCTCTCTCGTGGAGGAATTCTCTTATACAAAGGTTTGCCCTAACGGGATTTTGTGCCTTTGTTTTTCTATTTAGTAATGACCAGATTTAATATACCTGGTTCTAAAATACATACTTTTTGAAGGTAAATTCACAGCACTAAAATAATTATAAAATATTAACTAAAATACAATTTTGGATACTAGAAAATATTCAGAAACTTTAAACTATTATTTTTCGATTTTGTTCTTCCACTACACTAGTATGAGCTAGAAAAACTCTGTTTTTACTTTCTCTTACTCCTTGTAAGAGAAAGTAATTGTAATCGTGTCAAATTTTCGATATCTAGTTTTCATCGGGAATATCCGTTTTTACGTCCCATGAGTGGTTTTTACAAAAATGGTCTGTGTGTGTGTGTGTGTGTGTGTGTGTGAACAGCAGAGCTCAAAAACTGTAGAACGTTCAAACTTGATATTCTCCGTTTAGGTATCACCATAGGATCTGACAGTATGTTAAAAACGTCAAACTTCCTCAACCGGAAGTACCACTTTATGCTTTGTTTTTTTTTTACTTTTTGCGATTTTCTCAAAAATGGCTCCAACGATTTTCTTCAAACTTGATACATTAACTACACATTCGAAGTGCTATAACTTTTATTTGAAACATTTCTCCAGAAAAATGCATTTAAGGGCGCTTTTAGGGAGGGGAAGGGGTTATGTTTTTCTCTAAAGTGCTATCATAGTTGATTATACAATTCTATCATCCAAACAAAATTAATTAGAAATAAATAGATGGCCAAAATTCCGAATTCAAGAAAATTAAACCGGAAGTGCGTTTTTACGGAACAGTTTTTTCAGTTTTGACGAATTTCATTAAATTTGGTACACAAACTATAACATTTGTCAATTATAATTTTGAGAACTGGAGTAAGAGAAAGTTGTGTGAGTGTTTAACACCAGATTTGTTTTTTGTTTTTTTGTTAACAGAAAAATTGATAAGCCAAAATGGAAAAAACTCAATTTTCATTAACTTACATTAATAAATATTAATTGATTATAACATTCTTAAGTGTATCATTATTCTGTTGTTCAGCTATGATCACACTTATTTCAACACTTCGAATAATATCGTTTCTATCTTAAGAACCATCTAATTGAGAAATGTGAGTACTGGCTGTTTGTTCATGTTAATGTAATGCAAATCGACTCTAAATTTATAATAGGCTTAGTTTATTTCAAACCATCCTTAGATTTAACAGTTATATTAAACTCCTTCAATGAATCTCTAATTAATATTAAACAAAAATTTCCTGGTAAATTAATCTTGCTAGGTGGTGACTATAACTGTAGGGTTGGTCAACTCAACCAATTTAATGATAAACTAATCGGTAGAACCTACTTTAGCGGAAACCGTAATAGCTACGACGAAATAGTAAATAACAAAGGGGAGTTGTTAGTAGATTTATTCGAGAATAATAATTTTATATTGTTAAATGGCAGATCACCAAGCGATAATCCCGGAAATTTCACAAATATAAACTCTAATGGCCAAAGCGTAATCGATTTGATATGGTGTAACATTGATTGTCTGCATTTAGTAAATGATCTCTCTGTAGAAATTACTGCCTCTGAATCTGATCATCTACCATTAAAAATAAATCTTAATTATTGTACATCCCATCACCCAAAACAAAAAGACAAACTAAATGTCACCACTAAAGACACTCTTAATTGGGACCCTAATAAATGTTTAGCTTTTAAAGAAAATCTTATGTGCTCGGCGCATGTCTGTACTGCACATCTAAATACGGTTGATCAACTTTATTTTAACTTTGTCGATGCAGTGTACGAAACTGCTAATAGTTTACAATTGTCTTCAAAAAAAGTAATCAATATTAACAAAACTCATAGATACAGTTGTCCTTGGTTTGATCAAGAATGTAGAAATGAAAAGAAAATGGTAGAAATTAATCTAAAAAACTTTAAAAAAGGAAATTATATGCACGAACTTAAACTAATTTATGACAAATCAAAGAAAAAGTATCGAAATTTATTAAAACTAAAAAAACAAAATTACCAACAAGATACAATAAACAGGCTAAACGAAAGTAAAGACAGTAAAGCATTTTGGCTAACATAAATAATTATAGAACCAAAAACCGTCAAAACCATCCGATATCTATTCAACAATGCGTAACATACTTTAAGCAGTTTTATACTAACCAGCCCATATCTAATAATTATTGTTTTAATATAACTTACCCGGTGCTAGACTCTGAGATAACCCTGAATGAACTCCAATTCTCCATTAAGAAGTTGAAAAACGGTAAAACCTCTGGCCTAGATAATATACCAAATGAATATTTTAAACATCTACCAGAAAACTGGCAACTCTATTTAATCTCTTTGTTTAATAAAATCTTAGTTTCTGAAAAAATACCGGCATACTGGTCAAAGTCGGTGGTAACTTTGATCTATAAAAAAGGCAATAAACTCTCCCCTGAGAATTATCGCCCAATATCCCTTTTAAACACCAGTCTTAAAATATTCACACAAATTATTCTCGAAAGATTAATTATCTGGAGCGAAGAAAATAATTGTATCTCAGAATCGCAGTGTGGATTCCGTAAAGATCGGTCATGTAAAGATAACATCTTTTTGTTGAACACTATAGCTCAGATAAAATTAGGGTATAGGAATAGTGATTTCTATGTTATATTTGTTGACTACAAACGAGCATTCGATAGTGTCAATCATTGCCTACTGTGGGAAAAATTAATTCGTTTAGGCATTAGTGGCAAATTAATTCGTATATTAATTAGTTTGTATGAGCAGGCTGTGATTCAGATAAAAGTAAATGGAAAACTCTCCGAAGAGGTTAGAGTGACGAAAGGGGTCCTTCATGGCGAAGTCATATCCGGCTTCCTTTTCAGCCTGTTTATTAACGATATAGAATCGTTTTTCAGATCCAAAGGGGCTTATGGAATTCCAATTAATCAAACCACTGACGCGCTGATATCATTGTACGCCGAAGATGATAAGATTATCTTCGCAGACACATACAAGGATGCTAAACGAAAGTTAGAACTTCTTGCCGAATTTGCTTCAATAAATTTATTAGAAGTAAACAGTGCCAAAACGAAAGTTTTGCACTTTCATAAAGGCGTACAAAGTAAAAACAAAAAATTTTATTACTTAGATAGAGAACTGGAAGTGGTCTCCTATTATAATTATCTGGGTGTTCAGTTCTCTAATACTAGTGTATTTCATAAGGCGAGCATCTCAGCTGAAGCAAAAACACGTTCTGCGGTAGGGGCCGTATTGGACATTTGTAATAAAGCTAAAATTAATTCATGGACTAGCCGAAATAAACTAAAAGAAGCAATTGCCATAAGCACTCTTTTCTATTGCTCCGAGATATGGGGGTTGCGATACCTTAACATTATTGAAAAGGCATATTTATATTTTTATAAAAGACTTTTTAATTTAAACAAAAATACACCATTTTGGCTGATTAGAATGGAATATAAGGTAGATCATTCATCACTTAAAGGAATAAAACTTGCGTTAAACTGGGTCCTGAAACTTCTCAAAATGAATAGTGATAGGATACCAAAAATATGTTATCTTAAATTGAAAGAAAATCATCAGATTCAGAGGTCGATTAAATTTAATTGGTATTCCCAATTATATGAAATACTTAAAAAAAATAGACGAAAACTCTCTTTTGTCAGTAACTGACCCAATAAAATTTAAAGGAAAAATTTCTATAGTTTTAAAAAAATATTCAGAATATTTAAAAGCCGATGATCTTGAGCTACAGCGCGTTAGCGAATACAGCCCATTTTATAAACAAATTGTAGAGGCCACCAGCACCACAGAATATTATTACTGCAACACCAATTTAACATTCACCATAAACAAAATTTTCTCCCAATTAAGACTATCTAGTAAATATCAAATTAAAATTACTTATAAAAATTTAGTTTATATAATTAAGCCAAAAGAGATATGTACTATTTGTAATATGAATGTTTTAGAAGATCTCTACCACATTACTGTTAAATGCCCTATATACTGTGCTCTCAGAAACCACTATATACCTTATGTAAATGATACAACAGCCGATACATTCCCTTCATTATTTGCTAACAATGACTATCATAAGATAAAAAACTTAATATTCTATTTAATCGCCTGTCTGAAATTGAGATCATTCATAATTAACGAGTAACTATACGATAATTTTCTCTTAAACATGAGAAAATATAAGTTATAGAAATTTACGATACATCAAAATAAATCTGGATTAAATCTCAAAGTAAAACTTGGTTTAAATTATTTAACTATTAAGTTAAGACTAGGAGGCAAGATCTTTATTCATTTTCTATTATTTTGTTTAAGTTTCAATTTATCTTAATTATTTATTTATTTACCTATTGTACTTTGAAGTTACGAACATAAATTCTTTTTTTTTCGCCTAATGTAATCTCTAATGGTTTGTTTGTATTATTATATTTATTATTTTGATGTTGTATACATTATATTATAGTAAATTGTTCAGAACCAACTCTATTTGTATGGGGGTCCTCCCCGATGGCAAATAAATAAATTATTATTATTATTATTATCTTAAGAACCATTGAAATATATTTTCTATGAATATTATATTTTTGCTTGCATGATGCAATTCAAAATAATTTAAAATAATTCATTCTCTTTGAACTTATTGATTTAATTTACAATTATCATGCGATCATCAAATATTGCTAATAGCAGAAATAAAAAAGATTTTAAATTCCTTAGATTAAAGAATGAGAATTTTAAAATAACTTAGCAATAATGTTTTTATTCTACCAACAAGTTATCATATTCACTGCAAGTATACAATTAATTCATTATACAATTAATTCATATTTACAGATGATGCAGTTCCACCTAGATTCCACCCTCTATTGAGGAGTTGTCGCATTGAACGAAGACCACTTCATCTAGTCATCACTTATAAAAATGTCACCATTACTGTAAGTCTTATTTCTGAAATTTTAATTTAGAAAATTTATTATTTTATTGGTAATAAACATTTTACACAAAAGACTTTGCTCAAACGCCATTTAATAAATGTATTTTGGGAGTTATTGACTTCTTTTATCAAAATAATTAAGGTGCTTTTTATTATACCTTAAGAAATATTGATTTTCTATCATCTATTTGGGCATTATACAAAGAAATGGAAATGAAGCTTAATAAACATTTTGTATGAGTTTCCTTTTCTTTTTTAATAATAGATTTTGTTGTAATATCTCTAGAAGCTTGGTCATGTAATATAAAAAGAAATCAAATTCTTAACATCGGAAATATTTAATTATGTCTTCAGGGCTATAACAGATTTAATAACATTAGTTGAAAATAAGTAACAAAATAAAAATAAAAGGAGAGCAAGTTAAGAGCTTTAAGTACTTAGGTAC
Source organism: Triatoma infestans (assembly GCA_011037195.1). Classification (NCBI taxonomy): domain Eukaryota; kingdom Metazoa; phylum Arthropoda; class Insecta; order Hemiptera; family Reduviidae; genus Triatoma; species Triatoma infestans. The sequence continues at coordinate 22,121 of JAAEAF010001988.1, read as the reverse complement.
GCACTTGAAAGAAAAAGGAAGAATTTAGAAGGAAATGGGGAAAGAATAGGAAACGGCAGGTAAATTCTGTAATGCAATTAGAAATGGTTTCTTAAGAAATAGGGAAGTATCATGTGCTACAAAATTGTCTACATTTAGAACCATTTTTCTCCCTAAAGTGGTCTATACAGTGGATCATGGACCCTTAACACTAGATTTAGAAGTCAATCGTAGGCTATAGAGTTGTGTTAATTAAAGAAAGTAGAAGGAAAAACACGGAAAGACAAAATCCAGAACACCACAATCTGGAAAAATCAAGATTTAGTTCCAGCCTATAGAAAATAATAACTATAGAAAAAAATAATAAGCTGTGAGGTTTTTGGGCTTGCAATCTGAATGGAAGAAGGTAGAATTGTCAGAATAGTGCACGAGATGCGAGGTCTACGAGCAAGAAAAGCAGAAGTTACCCAAGAAAAACCATAGAAATGCAAGAAAATATTTAGGATGAGGAAATAGGACTGGAAAAAGAAAAGTAATTAGCAAGAGATTTAGAGATATGGAGGTAGTTCTTTCAAGGAAAAAGGGAGAAAATATGGGGTAGAAGAGGATTGATTAATATCAGAGATATTTTCCGTGATTACCTGCTTCTTTTGGTGGTCATGGACCGGTTTCGGACTTTCGCCCATCATCAGGATGTTTTTGTCAAAACAGTTTGATAACAAACACATCTTGATGATGGGCGAATGCCTGAAACCGGTTGATGACCACCAAAATTAACAGGCTATCACGGAAAGTATCTCTGATGCTTTCCAGCTTTGTGGAACCAACCACAACAACGAGTGATTAACAACTTCACTGCGTCAGGTATTTTTCAAAAAGGATCTGCAGTGGGTAACGAGAAATTTCAATTTGAGTGAAGGTATGCTACATTCATGCATCATACCCACAATGAAGTACATACCACCGAAATTAAAAGCAGAGTAATGATTGCTAATAAAATCTCTGTAATGACTAAAAATGTACTAGATGATTTATAAATTATAGCTGATTAATAATACATGATAAATACTTAATAAATCTTGAATCCTGGAATATAAGTCGGAAATCTTGATCACAAGAAACCAACTGTTCAGCTAGAACCAACCATGAGGAAACTAAAAATTAGTATAGCACTTAAAGTCACGCGAAGTAGTCACATGAATTCTAATCGTTAAGGGCGGATACCTTAGTTTTCTTCGATGCAATACAATTTTTTGTTAGAACCTATTGAACAGTGGCGGCTCCAAATCTGGGCAAATTGATTGGTCACTTATTGAGACACTGACTTGTAAGCGACATTTGAGGGTGCGATTTAGATGAATGTCCTCTAAATAATTTTCAATTATTAATAAAAGTTAACATTGTGATTAAAAAAATAAATAAATAATCGATCATGAGAAATGATATATTTATTTCCTTAATCAAATTTAATAAAACGATATTTTTGAGGGAAGCGTAATATTCTAGCTACCCCACAGGCCCCCTAAATTTTTTTTTTCTGAAAAAACTTTTGAAACATCAAAAATGGTAGAACAACAAAGATGTAGATACTATACCAAGTTTAATCATTTCTGTTACTATATTTCTGAAGAAAAAGGTAGTAGCTAAACAAAAAAAAACGCAAAATTAAGCCCCATTTCTTACCAATTCTTACCAGCTCGGAATTTTAGCAACTGTAATGTGATAACAAGAAGGAGTGATAACAAGAAGGAAAAGATATAATTTTTAAATTATAAAAATTATAACTAGTGGTGCCAGCCAGTCGCTATTATTTAGGTCAAGAGCCGCGGTCAGTGCACGGTCAAAGGGACCGCCAAAGACACACCGCTAAAACCCTTTCACCAAAAACCCTTTCAAAAGGGTCATTATACGGTCAATGTACAGAAGCCACTTGGCCGATATACAAGGATCAACAAACACTCAAAAGACCACCTGGCTACAGTCCTTTGATAACCGCCATCATCTGTTGCCACACTGGTCACCGACCTATTCAAGACCTAGGGGCAACACACGGCAAGAGATGTTTTAGTGTGACCCGTAATTACACACTTGTCAATGTGTGAGTGATGCCAATATAAACGTCTCTCCACAGGAGGAGGGGATGAGTATTCTTCAGTATTTTATCAGCGTTTCATCAGGATTCTACCAGTGATATTCTACGACATCAGTTCATACATAGCGAGCGCGTCCCTATCTAAGGTTTTAAACATATATTTATTCATCATCATTATAGTTGTGCATTCTAGTTACCATTTAATCATTTTAAATTAATTGTAGTTATATCTTTTCAAACTTTTAAATTATTGTTAAAATATACGTATATCTATTTTCGTAAATTAGTAGTTCATATTTCGAGTAACAACTCTCTAAAAATCTCTAACTAACTCCCAACCATTCATCACATCATAACCCTCTTCAAGACATCTGATTCCACTAGACAACCTATTAATTTTTTTAATATTATATAAAAACTAGAAACATATAATTATCGGAAATAGTACATTAGAAGAAAGAAACTAATTACATCACTCCACTAAAATGCATTTTTCCAGAGAAATGCTTGCATACGAAAGTGATGAGTATGCATGTATATAGTTTATATATTATAAAGTTTAAAGAAAATCTTTTGGAGCTATTTTATTGGAGAAAATTGCCAAAAACTGAAAAATTTATTTAGTAAAGTGGTAATTTTGGTTGACTTATTTGCACTAAAAGTATTGTTGCAGCCTCGGTAGCACTTAAAAAAAAATTCAGTTTTCAGATTTTTTCATATTTGAGTTACGTTAAGTCCAACAAACTCACATAATCCAATTCTACAAAAAAAAAAAAAAAAACTGGTTTTCTTTCTCAAAGAAATATATACATGAAATTTCGATAGAAACTCGAATCGGAAATTGGAAAAGATCGCTATTAAGAGTAAGTAATTGCAACTAAAATTCTTATGTTTTCAAATTAAATAATTTTTCAGCCTCATATTATTATTTGACTTTTCACCATCTCTGAATACTTAATCCCTTTTTGTTTGCAATGTCGTTGGCAATTAGCCGTCCGGTTTAATTCTTCGTTAGCCTTGTATGAAATTATTTTTAATGAGAATGCTGGGATGAAAGTGTATTTACTGGTGTTTCTCTTTACACATTTTGGTGTATACATATTTCTCAGTTGTAAAGGGTCGGATTTTCTTGCAATGTTGTTATTCAAGTCAAGTAAATTAACATACACACATACACAAACACACACACACGTACAGATGTATATATATATACCTTAATATTTATGGTTTTCAGATAAATTCATTTTATAATTCATCTAAAGTCTTTGTTTTCTATATTTTCATTATAAAATGTTAATGGATGTGTATTATTTTAATTAAATGTATTTTTTTTTTAATTAAATGAATATTAATTATTTTCATAACAATAACAACACTAATTTTATATTCATTTTACATTCAATTAATGAAATACAATGCAGATGTATAAACTCATTAATTTTCCAGGTGAATTATTAATTATAAAGGTGTAACAAAGTCACCTTACAATTCCAAAATGGTTTGTTTATTCACATATTAAGCTTACAACACGTATTTGTAGATTTTTTACGATGTATAAAAAAAAAGTTGTAAGCTACGTGAGGGAGGGGTTCAAAATTCAAATCTTAGAATTACAAGACCTTCAGAAACTAGCTCAAAAGAATAATGGCCCTCGTAGATCCATCACAAGCCAGGCATAACATTTCCTCAGATCCTTATCTTTGGGGGCCTTACGTCTGGGTGGCCTGATCTAATCCATAGTTTTGTTTCTTTGTGGTCTAAATAAACCCAGTTTTCATCGTAATGTTGAAACGAAAATTACTTGGGTTTTGGGGAAGCAATTACAGACTTCCGCAAGCTATGCGGATTGTTGTGGTGTAAATTCATGTGGATGTTTCGACAGCTTCTGGAAACAATGGCGGCGGCTTACAGATGGCGGTTTATGGTTGGATGGGCCACGCCTAATTCATCTGAACGTTTTCTCGTGCTGGTGCAAGGAACCACCTCTACAACTATTGCCAGAAGTACAGAATCTAAGGAGATAGGACCTTCTGGATGAAGCTTACTTTCCAGACTCATATTATCCTTTCTAAATTTTTTGAACCAGATCTGAGCAGCCCCTGATCTGGTCAGAGACTTTCCTCTCTACTTCAATAATATCGCAGCCGGTTTTTGTTGAAGTAGCGTTTATTAAAGCAGAGTTGCCATACCAACACTTGGTGATGGTGTATCACAAGTTAAACTACAGTTTTTAAGCAAATCAAAAAGTGAAATTTTTACCCTGAAGAAGGCAATAAATTTGCTCAAACATCGCTGAAAATTTTGAAAAATATTTTTTTCAAAATGGCGGAACTTCTACATCCTTTTTACAATATCAAATACAGCGGTCGTAACGAAAATCAAAACATTTATACATTATTTCCAAATGCAGGCGTATTACTTTTTTTTGACAAATATTTTCAGGAAAGTTGACTTTTTCGCTGATACTGAGGGAGCGCCCATCTGGAAGTGCTATTTCAAAGTATCGTAGAGTCCTACTACTTAAATAGAGAAAGGATTAGCTCAGTGTTAGCGCGTAGACTTCCGCGCGGTTTCTTCCTAGGAACCTCTACAACTCACTGTCCAGTGATGACAATGTTGTTTCAGAGAAAACACTGTCTGGAGGCCGGCAGTGCACTGAGAAAGTCTGTGTGCCGGTAATCATAGATCTTGACGTGCCTTAAAAACAAAAACTACTTATAACATGCAAAAGTGGGACGGGTGTTGGTGTAGTGGTTATGAGCATGGACTTGTAAGTGGGAAGACCCCAGTTCGAGTCCAGCGTATAACTGCTAAATTTTATATTTATTCAAAAAATGTTAATAGTAAAGTAGGTGCTTCCGCCCCCGTCCACTATTAATTTGGTAGTTGGACGTTAAGCCCGCCTGAAAAAATAGGCCTTACTTTACTTTCTTTTTTTTTTTTTACATGCAAAAGTAATTAAATGTGTTTCTTTTGGTAATAAAAATGTTTTAATAATATAATCGTTTCGTTTAATATTTATGGTAATGCGTAAGTATAAGCTTGGAGATGAGGAGTATTCAGAAAATCCATATGTAAATCTTATATTTAGAAATAACATAAAAAAAAAAAAAAAACAAGAAATTAATTGTGTTTTAGATATGCATTTAGTATCGAAGAATATCATTAAGTGGGCTGTTCTACGATACTCAGCCATTCTTACTTGATTTATCTTTCTGGGAAACCATATATTTTTTGAAAATCTTACAGAAAGGAATGTAAATTTATTTAAACTAAAGAGATTTTGTTGGATTATCGGAAGTGTACCATTCACTAACCTTATCTGGAAGTTTATACCAGGAAAGGTGGGAATAAAAAAAGCCACGTAAATACCTATCATCTACCTCTCGCCGTCGGAAGATATTCTTCCGTTATACCCCTCATGTTTGGAATTTCCGTATAGGATACCACTCCATTCCATTATACTTAAAAAACAACCCAGTTAGATATGTGTTTGCTCACATAATATACTATGGCCACTGATATTCGTCTGTGGTATGGTGAAAATTGGCCCAGCAATAAAATAGCATTGAGGAGATACAATTTTTGTTTACTTCGTTGTGTGTGGAAATAAAACTTTTTCAACGTTCTTATAATGGTCACATTCCCTGCTTCTGGCTGGTTGGTAGCCATTTTGTCAACAGATACATAAAGAGAAATAATAATCGTTGATAAAATGAGGCACTCTAAAAAATGTGATGATCAACCATCTTTTTAAACATTACCTTTTTATTCGAAAGGTGTGTGTAATAAAGTAGTTGAGTATGTGAGTTCAGGGTCTTACTTCTTTCTTCTTTTTTTTTTTTATTACCTTTTTTAATAACACAACGTTATGAGGTTCAACAGAGCGGAGATGGCCTCGCTTGCTGTTAGAGAACCGGGCGAAAATTGAGTTTTTACTAAAAGGTGGAGTATGTGAGAAGATCTGGGATTATAAGAGTACCCGTTATATGAAGTCAACCAAACATTCTCATTTCTTATCTCTCTCTCTCTCTCTCTCATTCTGACACCCGCTATCTCTCTTTTTCCTCATTTTGTGGTTCACTTTTTTTTATACACTTTGCTTATTCACAAAATTGCAGATTAAACCAATATCAACGCCATTTATATTTACCTATCCATTTGAAAATTATTAATTTCATAACAAAATGATAGTATAATTATAGTTCTCTAATTGAATTACATTCTTCAATTTCTTCAATGGAAGAAATAGAACAGATTATTAATAGTTTCAAAAATGAGACTGCGGCTGGTAGTGACGATATATCTAATAAAATGTTAAAAATTTCTTTTTTCCCCCTAAGAAATCATTGGGTGCAGCTTTTTACATTATAATGAAGACTGGAGATATACCAAATTCGTGGTTAAAATCTGATATAATTTTACTACCTAAAAAAGGAGACTTGGAGGATCTGAATAATTATCGACCTTTGAGTCTTACTTCTACTGTATACCGGATGTTTTCTTAACTTATTCTAAATAGAATCAGGAATCAGTTAGAAGAACAACAACCAGTTGAACAGGCTGGATTTAGGGCCAGTTTTTCAACTACAGATAATAATTTGCACTTAATAAACCAGGTTATTGAAAAATCTTTTGATATTATAATAATTGTAAATAATTAGAGTTTCAGACAAACATCTATTTAGCTTCTATCGATTATAGAAAAGCGTTTGATTCTGTGTCTCATAAATTTTTGTTTGACTGCTTAGAAGAACATCAAGGAGTCGCATACATATATATTAATTTGATAAAAAATATTTATTCCAGTATTGAAGCTAGGATTAAGATGGATAATTTTGGACCATATTTCAGGATATATAAAGGAGTTATAGAGGGTGACCTACCTCTCTTCAATTGTCTACTAGAAGAAGTATTCAAGAATTTGAACTGGAATAGTAGTAGGTATGGTTTATATGTGAATGGGAAAAGACTGACTAACATTAGATTTGCGGATGATGTCGTTCTTTTTGCAGAGTCACCAAACATGCTGGAAAGTATGATAAATGAACTAGTTGAAGCTGGTAGTTTAGCTGGACTAAATTTAAATGTCAGTAAAACAATGCTGTTTACGAATGGTCCCAGATTAGAGGTTAAAGTCAATGGTGTGCCATCATCTTGGGCGAACGAAGTCATCTATTTAGGTCTGAGTGTTTGTTTCCAAGATAGATCTAAAAAGGAAATTGATAGAAGGATATTTTTCGCCTGGAAGAAGTTCTGGTCCTTAAAATTCATATTAAAAAATAAAAATATTAGTGAAGTAAAGAAAGGGCAAATTTTGGATAGTTGTGTGGTACCGTGCTTAACGTATGGTTCACAGACATGGACCCTAACAAAGAAGGATATGCAAAGATTAAAAACTATTCAATGAGCAATGGAAAGTAATATATTGGGCATTAAACGTAAAAATCGTATCAGGTGTGAAGCTATAAGGAGGGGAACCAATGTGAAAGATATTGAGGTTAAGATTAAAAAAAGCATATTGGCATTGGGCTGGACACCTGGATAGAACTAATGATAACAGGTGGTGTAAATTAGTTACCGTATAGAAACCTTATTTCAGTCGAAGGAAAAGAGGGCGACAGAAGAAAAGATGGACGGATGAGTTGGTGAAACATGCAGGTTCATCATGGATCAAAAAAGCACAAGACAGGGAAGAATGGAACAGAATGGGAGAGGCCTATGCTCTGTTAGGGCCTGGTTTTAGTGAATAGTGATATGGTTGTATGCATTACTATAATTAGTGAACTATAGAGGACTGATAATTTAAATTCTTATGAATTGGTTTAGTTAAATTTTTTTTTTTTTTAGTTTGTGAAGAAGATGTGTTTTGTTTTATGTTCTTTATATATCGCTGTAATCTAAAATCAAATAAAGGCTATTATTATTATTATTATTACTATTATTATTATTATTATTATTATTATTATTTATTGAATTACATAATGCAGAATGATCGAGTTATCAATCTAGCCCTAGATGATGTTGCTTGGTATACATTATTATGGAGAATCGACACTATTACTATCTGACTTAGACATCTACAGTAGACAAACTTACAAATTACTGCGCTTATTGGAAAATAAAGATAAATCATGACAAAACTAACGCCATACTGTTGAAACTAAAAGTAGAACCTCCAATCTACAGACAAATTAAATCCAACAGTACTTAAATTCCTTGGACCTCTGGTTGTCAACCTGGTCACTACCACGCGCCCACTAGGGCGCGATTCTAACTTTCATGGAGGGCGGTGGGTTTTTTTCTGTTCTTTCTCCATATATCAAATACATTGCTAACAAAACTTCATGAGTTTGGTTTTTTTTTTAATATATTTTTCCATTTAATTTCTGAATTATTATCTTGGAATATAGAACGCTTCTCGAAATATGCAAAAGAAAAAATGTCCATCCACAAAGTTAGGAGTTTATTACGATCATATCGAGGACAGACCTTATTAACGATCATTACTCAGTCTTTGAACTGTATTTTTATAGTGTGGATAGATTTATGAGAAAGCACGCGTCCACGAGTTGGAAAGCGCTGATATATTAGGCAACAAATTTGAATACCTGTATAAAAAAAAAAACAATGCGCGTTTGGCTATTTGAAATAAACACCCAAACAGTAGTTAGTATACTCATTGAAAGCTGTTTACAGAGTTCTTGACTTTTTGAATTGTTTGTTACAGGCACTTTAGATGTTAGTTTCAGACTACATGACAGTTGTTTTTAGATTGACTGCAGCCCTGAAATTACTGGACTTTTATATGATTTTTGATAACATTAAGAATGTTGCCTTTTTGTCCGTTTGGGCGTTAGTAAGTGGGGGTTTACGAATTCGAGGAAAGTGTTCTCATAGCGCATGCGTTAGCATGCTCCTATTAAGTCTTCAGTGCTTTTTTTCTTCTGTGGTGAATTTCTTCAACAAAGGACTAATTATTCCATTACATATCTAATACCAAGTCAGAGACCAAGGGACATTCAACCCTACCTCAACGAACGGATGTGGAAAAACGATTGAAATATACTCGTACTTTGAACATGAAAGTTTATGACTGGTTAATTTTTTACCTATTCTTCAAATTTTGGTGAAGTTGATGTAATTTGCCGATAAGTACCATCAGTATTTTGATGACGAGCGCAATTATAATTTTAATAAATATGGATAACAACAGAATTTTTTGGCAAAATAATGAAATGCCTGAGATATCCAAAAATATGGAAAAGTGTCCTTAATTTATTGATATCTTTTCCTTTCTCATGCCAGTAGAATCAGCCATATTGCTGTGAAACACATTATCAACAAAAGGAAGCACAGTCTGGATATCACTGAAAGAGAAGATCCTGTTTGTTTCTTACAAAAATCGAACCCGATATCGAATGTTAGTTTTACAAATAAAAACATAAATTTAAATATATTGTATTTTTACAAATCCTCGCCACTAGGAATTACTATGTACTGCCCTAAATTCAGTTAATGCGCCACTGATAGACAGTAAAGAAATTTTTCCCTAAATAGAGGATATGCACTAAAAGGTTGACGAGCCTTTCCTAAGAATAATAATGCCAAACAACTCGGCATATATCTAGACAACAAATTGAATTTCTAGATCTATCTAAAGTACAAATTGACTTCCTGAGAAATGCCTACTTTTGCCGTTATTCTCGCAAGAAAATCTTTTTTCCCAAAGTCGTCATCAGTCCGATTTAACTCTACAATTTCTCCGCCTAGTATCTACGACTAGTAATATTAAGCAACTCCTGGCACTCACAAAACAAATTCCTGAGACTTTCGATTGATTGACCAAAACACATTAAAATCGACCACCTACACAAAAAAATCTTTCTTAATCCCAGTACAATCCCAATCCAACCCAAAACCCATCCAAAACCAACTGCTGAAACTCTCCTCTTAACGCTAGAATATCATCCCAATCCATTCTACCGCGAAATACCGTCCTGCCTTACTTCCATTCATTATAGACACAAAAGACTAATCCGCTTATAATATTTTCCTTGAGTTACAGGTTTTTCTCCTTCATTTTTAAGCTTTTATAATCCGTAGCATTATCCAAAATATCCCTAAATGAACAATTTGTAAGAAGGGTTAGGGTACATTACTACATCTTTTATATTCTTATGGCATAAATCACGTATATTTTTGATAAAGGGTTGAACGCGTCTGCATAATATGGCTACTAAAAACATTTTCTATTTTAGAGTTATTCATTATTTATTTCATTTGTTGAAATCTTAATCTGTAAGAATATGATCTAGAATTCTTATAGAGTTAGGAGTTAGTGATTTTTGTTAACTGGTTTAGATTAGTGACACCATTCTTCTGATTTTATTAAATTATTCATACATTGATCAGAAAGTTTCGGACCTGAAGAGGTCCTCTTCATTTTTACATTTACTTAAAGCGTTGTTTATTAATTAGAAATGTTTAGTGATTTTTTTTTTCCTTGTTGTTGTTCTACTGTAATTGGTTATTGCCGCCAGCTGTTGTCTCTGTAAAGTAAATAAATTAAAAAATATATTTATACAGAATGTCTCATATATATATATCTATATATTTTAATCAGCTTATGAAGATCCCCAGAAGTTTTTTCATTAGATATCTCTGGATATGTTAGACTCTTTGTTAGAGATGTTTTAGTTTATACTAATCCTCATCAGGATATTATTATTTATTATTCTTTAGAGATTTCTTGTTGCTTCATTTTGTGGTCATCGAACGGTTTCGGATGTTCACCATTCATCAAGATTTCTTGATAAAAATACTATGATAACATAGACATGCACACAGCAAAAATCAGTGTACACAATCTGAGTGTGTAAACTGATTTTGCTCTGTGCAAGTCTGTTTTATCGCACTGTTTATCTAGCGCCCCAAACCGGCCGATGGCCACAAAATGAAGTTATCACAATGTTTTCCATCTCTTGCAACTAATCCACAACGATTCATCCACAACAAATTCCAGAGATTGATCTACAAGCTCAAAGGCATTCTCTCATTATAATTATTATCATGAAACACCGGAAGTGGAAGAATGACATTTCACAGTTTCTGTAAATCTAAGCAACACTATTATTTTTTGTCACCAAATTCGGACCATAGCACTAAATTCACAGTTATAAGACAACACAGAATAATTTTGTCGCGCATTCTTTTTAATTACTCAAACGAGGTACAATCCTTGATCTGATTGAGACTATATGGCTGACAGCTAGCTATTGAATCATGTGGACTTTAAAAAACACGCTTAGGACAAGTCACGACAGGAGACCATTTTAGTTCATACAATTGAAAATTTTCCAAGCTAAGTTTAAAATGGAAAATAAATTAGACGTTAGCACTTATCGGAATCTGGTACTGGCAATTCTTTTAACAAATAACTTTTTTTTTTCGTACAAATCCCTTTTTCATGAGAAATAGATCTATTTCTTTATTTGTTTAGATTATGTAGTTAATCCCTGTCAGATTCTATAATGTTTTTAATAAATAATTGAATTCTTACAAAATTTCCATCATGGAATGTTTCGTTATATTCCACAGGGTATATTTTACTTACCTACCTGCCAAAGAAAAAAGGAAATATGAATTACTTCTTCAACTTTTTTCATATTATTCTCTTTGTTGTCTGTTTTTTGTCAGTTATTTCTCTAAAAATGTACGAATATATATTAGATATTTGTTTTACTTTGATATATATTGTTTTATTAAAAAGAATATGAACATCCTAAATATTTTCATAATGAATTAATTATCTCTATGTACCGGACATTCATATTTCGTCAATAACATACACGCACACACACACATATATATATATATATATAGGGTGTCCCAAGGAATATGGATAACGACTTTTTATCGGAAACTAAGATAGCTAGAAAAAAAACTAAAAAATACGTGTCCCCATATTTTTTGTTAGAAATCCAAATTTAATTTACAAATTTATTTTGGTGCTTCAAGAAGCGAGATACAGGCACCAACTTCATTTTTTCAAATAGGGAGGTGTGCTTTTATTTAAGAAATAGATTCCTCTATTTTTTGTAAGAAAAATTTGCTTGAACGTTTTTTTCTGTGAGCAATATTTTACAAGTTATGAATGAAAGCATGATTCCTATAAGAAATTAAAAATGATATTATAACGGTTTTTTGATTGAATGAGAAGAAAAGTACTATTTTATTATAAATTTTACTCCTCATTCATTACAGATCTTGCTCGATCTAGCCCCCACCATTAGAGATGTATTTCTTTGGTTGTAAGGGTGGGAAAAAGCATGTGAATGCATCTCTAATTGTGGGGGCCAGTTCGAGCAAGATCTGTAATTAATGAGGAGTAAAATTTATAATAAAATAGTACTTTTCTTCTTATTCAATCAAAAAACCGTTATAATATCATTTTGAAATTTCTTATAAGAATCATGTTTTCATTCATAACTTGTAAAATATCACTCACAGAAAAAAACCGTTCAAGTAAATTTTTCTTACAAAAAAATAGAGGAATCTATTTCTTAAATAAAAACCACACCTCCCCATTTGAAAAAATGAAGTTGGTGCCTGTATCTCGCTTCTGGAAGCACCAAAACAAATTTGCAAATTAAATTTGGTTTTCTAACAAAAAACTACGGGGACACATATTTTTTAGTTTTTTTTCTAGCTATCTTAGTTTCCGATAAAAAGTCGTTATCCATATACCTTGGGACACTAATAATTCAGCTTCTTGCTAAAAGGAGCACAAAATAAATTACCTGGCATTAAAAAATAATCTATATTATTCTCTCCGGATTTCAAATATTTAACTTTGTTTGGGGAAAAAGTAGAATATACCTATATCATAGTTTCCTGGATCTGGATTCTAGTTTCTAGATCTGGTTCTGGATTCTGATTTTATTGTAAGAAAGGCTGGAGATTACTATTTCATTCTCCAAAGTACCATATTGAGTGTGAAGGGCCGAACGGAGTCCTCAGAAAACGAATAATTATTATAAATTAGTTTTATATTATTTCTGGAAAAATAAATACAAAAATCATACGTTAATATTAAGCGTCAATTTTGGGTGAAATACAGTCTGGCCTACTTTGTAAAAAAAAAAAAATAAAAAAAAAAAAAGAAGAAAAAGAAGGCACTGAGGTGACTGATCTCCTCTTTTTTACCAATTTATGTAATGGTTTTTTTTTTTTGTTCCAGTAGCCTCAGGATAAACACGTTAAAATTTGTTTCTTTATATTTATTTTTACACATACTCTTCCTGATTGCTTCGTTTGGGACATATTTTTAAAAGAGAATCCCCACTAATTTTAAACAGTTCTTTAATAGTGGCTTCTATTTATCATAAAACGTAATGATCTCATCAATTATAAGAAGAGAGGGGGGCGGGTGTTGGTGTAGTGGTTATGAGCGTGGACTTGTAAGAGGGAGAACCCCAGTTCGAGTCCAGCGTATAACTGCTAAATTTTATATTTGTTTAAAAAATGTTAATAGTAAAGTAGGTGCTTCCGCCCCCGTCCACGACACCTAATTTGGTAGTTGGACGTTAAGCCCGCCTGAAAAAATAGGCATTACTTTACTTTACTTTTATAAGAAGAGATGTTAATAATTATAATATATGCTTTACAATAGAAGTTTCGTTTAAAGGAATTAGCAATAAGAGCATAGAATACATAGATCGTAAAATTATAAATAAACAGAATTTGAAAATTATATTACTAATTACTACTATAATTGAAATATATTTTTCTTCATGTGCAAGAACTTGATGGGTATGATTATGGAGGTTTTCTATCAACGTGGAAATTTCTCGCTTGCGATAATTGTTCAAGGAAATCAGATTGCCACTGGTTCAAATTGGGCATTTCTAATAGAATAACAATGTCTTTCTAGAATGTTTTTTTTTTTTTTAAATGGTAATAGAAAAATGTACAAGTTCATTTTTTTTTTTTTTTGATAAGTGACCTTCTTTATGAATATGTTGAATTAGTTAAATTCGCTCATTTGACAGTTTTTAAATTTTGACATCACGTCTCTCCATCCCTGATAATCCTCACAGAATATAAACGTCGCTTGTCTCGAAACTTCCTCAATGATTAAGCTTCCACTTATCTGAAAATAAAGTAAAATTACAAGGGAGGAATCTCCCATCTTTTTTTTTTCCAGGACCACATCAGTCTCTCCTATATCCAATAGATTTGCAAATGTTACTGTGTATATCAGGAAAGTGAAAGGAATGAAAAACGTTTATATGCTATATTTTATATATGGCAATATAATAAAGCATTCCTCTCAGTTATAGGATATAAAAAAATCTGAAAACAAAAATCTGCTAAGAAAGTGAGAACTGCAAAGAATGGATAGGGACAATCACATCTGTTCGATCGGAAAAGTTTTTCGTAAGGGAAAGATGACAAAGCCGATCATGCTGTCTGACTAGGGAAAGGTTAAGATTGTAGGGGTAGTGAACCCCCACCATTCATCCACTCTAGCGGAGAGAAACAGCCCCTCTCGCACAGAAAGGAGCGGTTCGGCCAGTGGATATATATATGAGAGAGAGAGAGACAGTCAAGGATCATTCTGTTGAATTCAGTCTTACACATCAGACATCATTCTGTTGATTCATACTCCGTACATATCAATTAGCCACGTCAGTCTGTCAGTTCAGTTCAGTTCTAAATTCTAAAGTGTAAAGTCCCTGGCAGTCAGTTATATACATACATATAAACCATCTTAAGGTGTTTATCTTTCATCATCAACAACCAACATCTCCTCACAACACCCTTACAAGATTTATAATCATAAAGTGTGAGGGTATGAGTGAACAAGAGACAGGGCCAATTAAGCTTATTCCAAAGAAAAACAAGAAAGAAAAAGACGAGGTTAAATCACGCTGTCCGACGAGAGAAAGAGGATGGGAAACAAAGGTAATTAATAAATAACCCAATCCAAAGAATATTTTAGTGAACGACTAGTTCATGGAGTATAGCTTCCGTCTAAAAAAATGATAACTTTTTTAAAAAAATCGCAGAACTCTAAATATACTGCAAATTTGCACTATCTTTTGCACATGTCTGTCAGGCTTCCAATCAAGGACAGCTTCACAGCATTCATTCTTATGGATGTGATCAGTTTGGTTGTCGGCAGTCCAAAATGCTCATGGAAGGTCCAGGAAAGAGTTATTAGTGAGACGTTGCTGTGTCTTTCACGAAGCTCTCTCAGGCATCTGGTTAGATACCTTACTGGACATTGTGGTTTAAGGAGACATATCTACGTAATGAGGCTCATGCCGGATCCATTTTGTAGAGTCTGTGAGACAGAGGAGGAAACACCCATCCATCTTATGACCGATTGTCTGCGTTGTGAGGAGATTAGGTTCAGGACCTTTGGTCGAAGCAGGATGTCTGTGCAAGAGCTTGGGCTATTTCCCCTTAAAGTTATTGTCCGATTTGTTCAGACTGCCATGAATCTTAGATGGATGACGCGGGTCTAGATATTTGTTCTAGACCCGGTTTGTGGTTGTTTTTCAATGGGTAGCTATATGGGTCTAGTGAGGCTTTGGATAGCGTAGGGTTTGATCCCTCTCCACAGACAAATAATAATAATAACAGTACTGCAAATTTCGGTAGTAATGGGGCATGGCAACAATGGGAAGCCCCATTCTCCTTGTTTTCAGCCGCGAACATAGTAATAGTGAGACAAATATGTTAGAAAACCCAACTGTAGCTGAGTAGTAGTGGAAGTAGCGTTACAAAAGCAGAAACGATTGAAACTCACTCTGTACTCAGTTATATTTTTTGGCTATGCTGCGAATACAAGCTTCAACTTATTTAGTTATTTAAATACAATACAAATTTTATTAGAATTATTCTCACAATATATTCAAAGAGTTACACATGTCTGAGCCCAAATTTTATTCACGAGAGTCAATTACATTTTTAAGTAAGTTTACTTAATTATGAGTTACATATTATTATACATCTTTGTGGAAAACCGAGTTTTGAACGTAATATTTTCAGTTTCACTAGTAAGAGAAAGTGTCTCAGTAATTTTCAAGAACATTTTCACATAGTCATCACGTTTATCCGGGAAAAGTTTTCGATCAGTTAGCAATAAACGTACATATATTATTTTCATGAAGCCTTTTATTTTTTTTTAAATAGATTTCTCAAACCTGAATTAACATAATTATGTCAGGAAATTTATGAAAAATATTTGAAAAACAATTTGTGCATAAAAAGTGATAAAATTCTATTTAATGTTATAAATAACTGTAAGATGAGATAATATTGTTTTGTAAGATTTAATAGAAAAATAAAATATAAAAATGAGTGAGAGATAATTCCATTTATTATCTTTTTAATTTATACTTCGTTAAGCTTGTCCTATATATTTTTTTATAATCTTTCTTCCATTAAAATAATTAATTTTATATCTTAAAATTAAGTTTAAAAAAAAAAATCCATAAAAATCTAAAAATTAAAATTTTATTACTTTATATATTTTGGTGATATCCCAGGTCTCCCAAAAAGCTTCTAAAAACAACTTACACGGAAATAAACATTCAAATAATAGTTATAAGTGTGTATAGGAAGTAGTGCCCAAATTTGTACTTTTTAAAATTTATAATTTTAGCAACTCAGTTAATTTTCATTCAAGTTAAACATAGGTATGATAAGAACGCTACAGTTCACTAAAATGAAACTTTAAAGATAAGCCTAGCATTACCACTTCCCCGAGAATCCCTCAAAATTCAATTTTTCTAGCAAAATGGTTGAAATAAAAGTGATGTGCCTACATGTTTGTGACATGTTTACAATGCTTAAAGGAAAATTGTCGAAACGGTTTTCGAGAAAATCACAAGATATATGTATCTGTTTGGCCATTTTTACTTGACTTTCTTCTGATATTCAACTATAATTGTATTAGTAGGTGAGTGGATAATAATATTTGAGATAAAGCTTGCAAATTTGTGGCTAACCTGGCAACGATACGTTCAAATTGCTAATGTAATGGGATCCGAATCATTAAAAATTCATAGGATCAAAAAGCGGAGAAGCACACATTAAGTGAATCAAAATTTAGTTACCCCCACCTAGGCCAGACTAAGAAGGGAGAGATCGATTCATATAAATAGAGGGCAGCAGAACAATTCAGGACAGTTTTACAACAGTTTACAATAGTAAATCCAGTCAGCAACCTACCTACTACCTTGTTATTGCTCAGCCAGTCTGTCTCTTTGAATTTCTCTAGCTATCTAACTTCTAATTAACTGTGCATTCCTTGCAGTTTGTGTATTCTATTCATTATACATTATTCATTAGGAGTATTCAACATATCATCTGGTTTATTCCCCTAAAATCCATTCTCTCTAAATCTCTCTCCTTCTCTCATTTATCATATTGATGGCAGCTTATATTTGAACCCAGCGTTTTCGATCCAAGCTGCAGAATTTTCGAACGTACCTTCACCGTATATTCGAACCAAGCTTCTCAGAAGAAAGGTAAGTCATTATCATTTTTCATATATTTCAATTTCATACATTTATATTTTCAAACATGAGATAAAATTGCAAATATAAAAGTTAATACAACTCATTCCATGTTATTTTCAAGTATGTGTTTTGAATTAATGAGTGGATATTTGATTTAATTTGTAGAAATATGAAATGTTCCAACATTGTTGAAATTACATTTAAAAAACGGTACTTTCAACAATAGAACAACAAATTAATTACACCTGAGATAATGCCATTTTTATAGGGCAATTAGCAGAATTATAGTGCATAAGAAATTATTTTACAATTGATGTTAGTACTGGAGTTATAGAACCCGTTGTATCCTTTACTTTCTTGCACTAATTTATTATAACGCAGCCAGTGGTGCCATCTAGGAGAGGAAGTAGGAACTCAAGTTCTTTTTATGGCCGCTAGGAAGCGCCGGCGACGCGCTCTAGTTCTTTCTGGAATGATTGAGAAGATTCTAGAAGATTCTCCCCGGTATAAATAGTGGGACCGCAGAGAGTGGAGTGGGTTTCCAGTTACAAACGAAGTCTACGTTTGTGGAAAGTGTATAAAAAGGTGAACAAATTGAACTTTTGTGGTATAAACTGTGAAGTAATTAATAAGTGTTGTTTTTTGTAATTTATTGTGTATAAAAATAAATTGGTGTTTTCTTTATTGAAGTTTAGAGTATTTTATCTATACGAACCCACTTATAACTAGTTGCAGTAGCTAGTTTAGAGGGAAAAACGTTAAATTATGTTGTGTGATGGCGGAGCATGATTTATTTTATTTTGTATTTAAAAATTATTCCAAAAATTACTTTACTACCCTGGTAAAGTATTACATTACTATACACTGTAGTAAATCGACCACGGAATAGCATGAGAAATTAATAAATTATTCCTCTACTCCTCGAACAATGTATCTTCCCTTCAGATCAAGTAATGAGATATATGATTTTTTATGATAAAAAAAAATACCGGACAGAGATTGCCCCTAATTCTAATAAAACTTACTGAGCCAGTATAATTTTTGTAATTGCTATTTAATTGGCATATTTTTGAAAATTATGACTAACGTATCACAATTTCAAGTATAAACCAATAATTTATGATTGCATTAATAAAGTAACAGCTTCCTTGAGGCGTAATTATTATTCAATTTCTTTAGAATCTCTTATTCTACCATTTAAAAAACCAACCATTTCACACTAAAATTAAGTATCGAGAAAAAATTGAAATGTTATTGATGTGATGTGTTGTAGTGTAGTAGTTTGTGTAGCACGAGCGGTTTAGTAAAGGGCTTGTGTGTATGTTCAAAGAGAAGAGAAATACGAAATAAGAAATAATTAAGAAAACACTGGTAGATAAAATTAAATATATTATCTTTAAAGAGATTTAAATTACTTTACAATATCACAGTTATATGCTAAATAAATCAATTGTTAATCTAGAATAAATGTTAATCTCTATCATTGGCACTGAGTTTAAGAGAGCGATTCCTGAAGCAATGTTCTTGTAGAATATCTGTTTCAGACTGTTCTACTTTGAAAGCAGAATATCTTCTAATTGTTCGTTCAAATCTTCCCTTGGCAGAAGAAGGGGTAGACAATGCTAACAAGGTTCATGAACTCTTCTTGTAACTGTACTCTTCTACCTGGGTTACCCTTTTTTGCCAACGAGCTTGGATTTTTCTCATAATTTTCTTCAATTAAAATAGATATAATTTCTTGCATCCACCACAAAATTATTACAAATTGAATTTTTTAATCGATAAAATCTAACAAATATTATATATGTAAATAGTTTTTCGTTTCATCTTTACTTACAAAAAGGGTTACTTTTTTTATGAGCCAAGCAACTAGTACAAGTTTATCCATAAACACTTTTCGTATTAACTGGAGGAGACACACGGAAGACCGACAGACATACATAAAAAAAAAATTAGACACTGCCACCACACGCTTATAAATATTCTGAAATTAAAAGAAAAGAAAATTGCCGCCTAAATTAGAATTAAACACACATACACATTAATGTTGTTTTATTTATTTATAAGATTAAAATAAATTAACTCCATGAAATAAAAATAAAAGGACCATTTATCTCGGATTATTTCATTTTATGTTTTTTTTGTTGTTTTTTTTAAAGTTCTCTCACAAAAAGTGTTACCCAAATAAGGTAAAGGATAAGTTCCAAACTCTATAGCTGACGTTTTTTTTATAGGGCCAGTTCATTCTCTCTCTGCAGTCCACCATACTTATGTACAAGCCTAAATCACTATGCAGCAGTATATAGTCAATGAATGGCTGATTGAAACACTGTATTCTAGGTAGATTATTATATTTTTATTTACCTCGTTAATTTATTACAAAGGAATTATAAATAATACTAATTTGTTTATACTAAATTCAAAACACATATTATGAGAGATCATGATGGTATGAGCTCTGTTTTATGTTGGCAATATAAATAGCTATTAAGCAATCTTAGTTACATTTTAGTTAATAATTTTTTTTTATACTAAGCTATTAGTTAAATAACATAATTGCGTGCGTTATTATCTATGTTATTATTTCCTCTCCATTGCCAGCACTATCACAACTATTATTGAATTTCAGAAGTAAATCAAGCAAAAATATGATGTGAAATACTCGCAAGACTTTAATTTTACTTGTGACTTGCTTTGAATGGCCCTTGGAAACAAGGAGATTCTCAACGCTGCACTGAAGCCACCAACTTCAGAACCACCACATCTCTAGTTTGGGTGTGTAGATATTCCCTTAAACCACAATTCTCCAAACATAATAAACTTCGGCTAGAACGGGTACCGGGATATGTGTGGGTTAGAGGATATGTGACAGTATGCTAACTGGCCAGGAATGGGCAAGTACTCCTTTTAGACTAGAAACTGCCCTAGGGACTGTGCGTGCATTTCCTAGAGAATGGCTCTGGAGTGGGTACGTTAAAATCTGGAAAATAAGTCCAGGAACCAAATCAGCAAGATGTTGATGTTAATGCTATGTAAGAATAGTACTAAAGAGGCCTCGGATTAGGTAGGAATCACGTTTGAGGTGGGAGAATAATTTGTTACTACAAATTAATTCCAAATTTACTTCACTATCTTGGAACTACACACTATAGTTTGAATCCCCAATTTAAAGAAAATTGATTAGATGAAAGTGTAATTTTCTCAAAAAACGGCTACAACGATTTTCTTTTAAACTTGTTATACTAATACACACATATAATGCTGTCATTTTTATCTGAATATTTTCCTGAAAAAATTCGTTCCGAGAAATCTATGTGCAAAATTACAAATATTATATAGATTCTTGTATTTTATCCGTCGTTTAATGTATATTTATTTATGTTCCTGATCGGTTTCGGATTTTCATCCATCGTCAGAGAGTACATCTAATCCATTTCATGCAGAGAGTTCACTTAAAATGAAAACATTGCGATCAAAGTGAACTCTCTGCACGAAATGGATTAGATTTACTAAGACGATGGATGAAAATCTGAAACCGGTTAGGAACAAAATAAAATATTTATGCTACGTTTAGTATAAAATATCAGATGTTATCCAGCATTACGGACCCATCCACATATTCAACAGTTATGTAGATTCATTTGTAATGGATGCCAGATATTATATCTATAAATATAATTTGATAGAAGTTATAATTTGAAAGAAAAATGCAAGTTGGTTAACACCCAGGTAGAAGATACCGTTACAGAAGAGGTCATAGAACTTAGTCAGCTTTGTCGTTTTGCCCCTTCTCACAGAGAAGGATTTGAACTACTAAGAGAAGGCATTCTTTCGTGAGAGAAGACTGCTTTATAATGAGACATTCTAAACTGAACATTCTACCAGTATTACTCAAGGAGTCAATATCAGTGCCAGACCTAAGTTAAAACATAAGAGTTTAATCTAGCTAGTTTCAGTATATTAATAAGCATATTACAGTGTTATCGTAAAGTATTTAAATTCATTATTTCATAAACAGTGGTGATCTCTTGTTAATTTTCTAATACTTCTCTCTCTTTAAACATTCACACTCACAAGCCCCTTTACAAAACCGCTCATGCCACAAGCTGCTACAAACATACAACAAAACATCACATTCAACAACATTTCATATTCAATATTATTGGCGCTCTCATAGGGAATAAATGTCATCACTTCAACTATTATCTGTCTTCGATAGATACAAGTAGCCACCATCTCTCTATTTATGTTAGGGCAACTGAGTGAAATCCAATTTAAAGAAGAAATTGTCAATTACATAATTGTATTATTGCCATAAGAGAAAAAGTTTGAGTGTTTCTCTATATATTTTTATTCTTATACTTATTTACAATCCTTGAAAAAGAACTAATAAATGGATGAATTTAATCTA
The DNA here is from genome assembly GCA_011037195.1 of Triatoma infestans. NCBI lineage: Eukaryota > Metazoa > Arthropoda > Insecta > Hemiptera > Reduviidae > Triatoma > Triatoma infestans. The sequence continues at coordinate 103 of JAAEAF010001988.1, read as the reverse complement.
CATATTCTGAGAATTTAATAAGAAAATTTTATTTAATTATTTTATTGCAGTAAAGATGTAAGTTGTTTATTTTTTTGAATACATATTGACAAAACTATTTTTA
>JAAEAF010001987.1:0-14537 GCA_011037195.1 Triatoma infestans | reverse complement strand
TGCGCACCAATTGTATAGGTATTAATGGAAAAACAAAAAAAAAACAATCTTGATTCAAAATAACTTATTATTTATTCACTTAATTTTTTACAAGATATGATTGATAATATAAAGCATGTTTCGATAGCGTATTTTTTTTTTTTTTTGTAATAGACATTTTTGAAAAATACATTCGTATAACGTACAACTTTAGTTCTTTTTACCACACACTATCTAAAATGATTATTTTCTCCCCCACTAATCTTTAAATAAACAATTTTTATTCATACATTTAATTTTACAAGATATGATTGACGACAATATAAAGCATGTTTCGATAAATTATTTTTGTAATAGACATTTTTGTAGAAATACATTCGTATAACATACATCACATAGTTCTACACCACCACCACATTGGCACCATATAAAATTTCTCTCCCACTAATCTATAATTAAAACAATTTATTTATATATTTTAGTTATACAATATTATTATTATTATTGAAAATATAAAGCATGTTTTTTCGTTAGTTTGTTGCTGTTGTAATAGACATTAGTTTCAACACCATTTAAAAAAATTTATTGTTTTTCCTAATTATTAATCTATTTGACTGATACCATAATGCAAGTTCAATACCCTGAGCTTTTGCACATTTTAAATTTTTATTATTATGAAATAGACATTTGAACATATTCTTAAAGTTAACAATTTTTGGGCACCCAAAGTCTTCTAAATTAAGAATACAACTGTTGGGAAGATATTGTTTTATAAATTGTAATTTCTCTAATCCTTTAATTAGTACCTCATCATAATCGGACAATGTTGACTGCAGTATGTATGGTAAATGATAGTATGGAGTCCGTCCATCTTTCCATGCTAGCCCATGAAAATTATTGGTTAGCCATCGGTTTGCAGGGAGAGATTGACAACTTGAAACCCATGCAGGTGGTGCCAAAATCCAATGTGATGTAGATCCGGTTTCCACATCTACAATTGCCAATTCTTTCACAACGTATTTCCTCCAAGTTGGATCCTGAAGAGCTTGGAAATCCACTACTGCTGCTAATTTCTTCATATTACGTTCTAGAAAAAAAATAATAATAATAATAATAATAATAATTGAAACACAACAAATATTTACAGAAAATCTCTAAGAAAATTACTAAGTATTAAAGAACAATAAATCATTACACATACATTATAAAAACTCTAAATCGAATTTTTGTCCGTTAATTCCCTTATAGATTAAGAACATTTTATTTTCCGTTGTGTTATATTCATCATTATATCTGTTAATCAACTCCTCAGTCAAAATATTACTGTAGCGTTTTGGGAGAAACACTTTTGTAGGATAATTATCATCTATATTAAAAAATTCAGTCGATGGTTGAATCAAATATGCTATCGTTGTCTGACCATATCGAGTGTTCATTTTTTTCGAATTTACATACTTCATGTGGAACACCAATCATTAAGTCACACACTTTATTAATTGAACCACTATGCTTATTGCAGCCGTTTAGATAAACCTTTAGTAGATCCATTATAAAAATAACAAACAGTACCTAAAAATAAAAATTAAAATAATTAAAATAAAAAAAAAAAAATTAATAACAATCTATTATAGAATTACAAGTATTTAAAAGTAACACTTACCTTAGTTATGGATAATGATGATGAATGATCAATGTACAGTAGATCTGAAAAAATAATAATAACAATAATGACAATAATCAAAGATAGTACTGGAAAATAACAATTTTCTTTTTATATATCTATCACATATAAAGAAGACAAAAGTAAAAAAAAAAAAATTATAAATTATTAATACTAATCTATTATACAAGTATTTAAAAGTAACACCTACCTTAGTTATTGATAATGATGGTGAATGATCAATGTACAGTAGAACTGAAATAATGACAATAATCAAAGATAGTACTGGAAATAACTATTTCGTTTTTATATATACTATCACAAATATAGAATACAAAATAAAAATTAATTATAAATGAAATTATAAGTAAAGTAAATAACATAAGATCTAAAATACTCACCGAAGAAGAAGAAGAAAAAGCAGAATGCAGATTAATTGAAGAGTGATAGATCAGTAATTAAGTAACGGCATTTTTATATTCATTGTGACGTATATATTAACCCCCACTTTTGTCATGCGTTCTCTCTCTCTCTTAAGTAAAAGAGAAGGTATACCCATCAGCTGCAAAATATTAATGCTGGATTCTATCTTAAAAATAAATAAAATAATTTTATTGTTGTTGTTAACCATTGGTTAAATAGTTGCTCTAAGAATTTCCAAAAAAATTTCAACTATGATTTTAGGTGATGATTATGAAGTTATCAAAACAAAACAAAAACAAAAAAAAATGGATGGCTAACTGTTAAACAATTTGCAAAGGAATATGTTGAAAGAGATCCTAATCTTAATTTTAAACAATGCTTTTGGTCAAAAACCTAACCAGATTTGCGACCCCCGATAGATGTCTCGCATTAAAAGGAGCTGTACTTGATTTTTTTTTTTTTTTTTGGAAATAGTGGGAGTCTTGTCACTGTAGTGAATTGGTTTTGGTCTTTTTTGCATTCAGTTGTAAACGCGAACACCACCATGACAAATGAATTTGGATTGCAGCTTACTACAGCTTTTTCTCTCAACAACAACTCCACTAAAAGGCTAGTAACTGGACTTTCCCAAGAAGGTGTACCACTTGCAGCACTGAAGGTAGCGAAAAAGAAAGTCATCTATTTAAGTGAAGAAGATTGGTCAACGTTTCAGTCTAGCAGCAGGCAAATATGTGATAATTTCTTCAAAGAAAAGAGGAAAAACGAAGTAATCACTGATATACTTACTCTCCAATATTCAATTATCTCTTTTGAGAAATCTACACACAAAGTGATTGCATTCAAAGGGAAACCAACATGGTTAGAATCAATTCTTAATTTTCAACCTCCAAAGATTACTCTTATGAGAAATGAATACTTTAAACTGACAAGTTTGTATGAAGATGTATTAAAGCAGTTTAGTTATTTAAGAAAACTTTACAATCCAGTTGTATTGACATATTCTGAAGAAAAAAAAAATAAATCTATTTTTGATAACTATTTTGTTTTTGTTTTTCATTTTTTAACCTATCATCTTATTGGGGTAAAAGAAACAAAAAAAAAAAAAAAAAATATATAAAATCCACTAAAGTTGATAAATTTTTCAATTAACACTTAACTGATGGTTTTTATAGATAAGAAACAAGGCTGCAGAGTTGCTTTCGTCTACCTAAATTTCAAGTAACCGTAATAAGGTGATAGAATAATTTAATTTTTGTTTATTTGTTTTTTGACGAGCTGGAGATTATACCATTACTTAACGAGTAATCATAAATTTGCTTGTATCAAGGAGAGTACAAGACACTGTAACAATGATTAAAAATGTTATTTATTAACTCTATTAAGTGTCCAGATGCGTGGCTAAAACAAACTATTACATAATCTTTTGGGGAAAAATAGCATGGTAGCAATAGCTGGAGGTTCGAATTCTAATTTTTTTATTTTTGGACAATTTAGACCAATCAATACATACATTCAATAGTTATACATATACGTTTACTTATTTATTACAACAATTTTTTTTTTTTTTTATTCCGTTCAAATTCATCGCAGAATTAATATCAGTAATTTTCCATGGAATCAAGTAACATAATGGGAATGTTGCAAGCATTAAATATGTTTTTTCTGAGAGATCATGTATGTTCTTTGTTTCTCACAAAGGTTTGTTGTTTTTTATAGAAATATCATGTTATGCTGATTGTTAATTTAACATACCACAGTAGTCTGTCATATCTGGTTTATATGAGCAACGTAATAGAAAAAAATATTTCTATTTATTTAAATGTTAAAAAAAAATTATTGTGTTAATTGCGTAGATGTATTGCCTTGGGGATTTGGTTAGGTAAAAATATAAATACTTAGGGTAAAATCACTATACACAGCAAAAAAAAAAAAAATGATCGAAGTAAAAATCAATTTGTGAAATAACCAAGAAAACACAGTTAAGATAATACATTAGGCACTTTCTTCTTTTACTTTCAACTGAATACGAATTAATCATATAAGACAATCGCTATTAAAGAAGTACATAGCATATTAGGTACTAAAACATACTTAAGCTATCGTATTGTGGCTTGCAATAACAATTTTGCTAGTAATTTTCAATATACTTTTCATAAATAAATAGATGACTTACCTGTCTCTAACTTACATCGACCTGTCTGAACAAGTAATAACTTGCTCTAGTGTCTTACAATGTTCTATTTTTTCTATATTACAACTGGTACTTAAAGAGTGGCTCTGCCCCACTGGCTAGAGTACCCCAGGCTTACGCATTAGCATAAGAATGGGAGGAAATTTGTATTCTACTAAATGACGTCATGCCATTGAATTGGAGGGTGGGTGTTACGGATAAGAAATTTTATGTGATTGAGGGACTACATTAATCACTTGGTGTATTCCCTTCAGACTAACAAGGTAAATATATTTCTCATTTCATCCATTTTATTTTATTTTATTATTATTATTTTTTTTTTCTTGTAATGGCTATTAGTTACTGTAAAATGTTAATTCTATTTCAGGAACTTTATGGAAGTCAGTTGTATATGAACATACAAACTATTGCAATTTAGTGGGTAATTCATTTTCATAAAAAATGGAAGAATGGGCTCGCATTATATCACACCCTCTCTATCAACAATTTCTAGAAGATTTCTCGAGATGCACCTTAGAAAAACCGGGAGCAATTCAGTATATGAATTTATACAATGATATAAAAGAATTGGAAAAGTTATCTAAAGAATATGTTGTTAAAAGCAAGTATAAAGATTTCCATTATGTAAATTGTGTTTGGTCAAACCCAGATTGTAAAGAAGGACCTGTTACGTGTAGATGTTGCAATATTTCTGGTTTGTATTATTCTATTATTAACAAATTATGTGAAATTTACAATGGTAATTTTATTGAAATGATGAATAAACTAACAATAAATAATTGAATATGTTATTAGAAAGATTGCAGATTATATTTGTAGATCAATTTGTTTAAGACATTTAGAAACAAAATTAATTGTTATAAATACATAGAACTTATTTGTGTGATGAAAAAAAAATAAATAAATAAATAAATTTTTCTTATTTTTGAAAGAATAAAAACAAAGTGTCTATTAATTATGATAACCCTTCACATAGTTGTAATTTGCTCTAACATCATATATATTTAAAAAAAAAAAAGAAGTTTATTAATTTTTTTTTATTATCCTTATATTGTTGAAATTTTGCTCCATCAGCAAACATACACACCTACATACATATATTATATGAAGTTGGTAGTTGCACATTTGGGTAAAGTACTGGAGAAATTATTAATTAATCGAATTATGTATCACCTAAATAGAAATGACTTCCTCGGTGAATGAGATTAGCCGAAACATGAGCCCATGTTCGAAATGGTATTGACACATTTACTCCTTTCTCCAAATAAGTGATTAGATGAACCTTTTCCACATCCGATACAAATATTTTTATATATTTATAATTTTTAATTTTTTCCACCAACGGCTTTAGCCATGGTTGTTGTCACAGATACATAAGGTATTTTCCATGCATTTTTTGTAATTGTCACTTTAATCACCTCATCGTCTCCTTCTACATTAGTCAAAGCAGTAACCGCATACTCATCTGACCTGGATCTAATGAGAACTAAAAATTCTATGAATTTTGTAATATCTTACAATCAAATTATTTCATCTAAACATATAATCTTTTTTATGAAATCTAAATTTATATACGTGATCTTATTTATAACAATTTTTGTATTGCAATTTATTCCTATTTAATAAATAGTTATTTAGCAAAATCAATGTTAGTAATATTCCATAGGAATCATGTAACATCGTGGTAATAGCATATGTACATTTTTTCTTTCTCACAAAGGCTTGCAGTTTTTAAAATGAATCATTAAAATAAAGGCTTGCTGAATTTATAGAAATATCATGTTCTCTCTTACAGTTATGCTGATCGTTAATTTCCCATGCTACATTATTCTGTCATATCAAGTTTATATAAGTAACATAATAGAAAAGAATATTGCAAACAAAAAGTACAATCTGGCAAAAATAAAATAATATAAAATACGTACAAAGTAAAGAAAGCACTTCTAATGTAAATAAGATTATGAAAACTAATTCTAAAGACAACAACCATGGCTAAAGCCGTTGGTGGAAAAAATTAAAAATTATAAATATATAAAAATATTTGTATCGGATGTGGAAAAGGTTCATCTAATCACTTATTTGGAGAAAGGAGTAAATGTGTCAATACCATTTCGAACATGGGCTCATGTTTCGGCTAATCTCATTCACCGAGGAAGTCATTTCTATTTAGGTGATACATAATTCGATTAATTAATAATTTCTCCAGTACTTTACCCAAATGTGCAACTTACCAACTTCATATAATATATGTATGTAGGTGTGTATGTTTGCTGATGGAGCAAAATTTCAACAATATAAGGATAATAAAAAAAAAATTAATAAACTTCTTTTCTTTTTTAAATATATATGATGTTAGAGCAAATTACAACTATGTGAAGGGTTATCATAATTAATAGACACTTTGTTTTTATTCTTTCAAAAATAAGAAAAATTTATTTATTTATTTTATTTTTTTTCATCACACAAATAAGTTCTATGTATTTATAACAATTAATTTTGTTTCTAAATGTCTTAAACAAATTGATCTACAAATATAATCTGCAATCTTTCTAATAACATATTCAATTATTTATTGTTAGTTTATTCATCATTTCAATAAAATTACCATTGTAAATTTCACATAATTTGTTAATAATAGAATAATACAAACCAGAAATATTGCAACATCTACACGTATCAGGTCCTTCTTTACAATCTGGGTTTGACCAAACACAATTTACATAATGGAAATCTTTATACTTGCTTTTAACAACATATTCTTTAGATAACTTTTCCAATTCTTTTATATCATTGTATAAATTCATATACTGAATTGCTCCCGGTTTTTCTAAGGTGCATCTCGAGAAATCTTCTAGAAATTGTTGATAGAGAGGGTGTGATATAATGCGAGCCCATTCTTCCATTTTTTATGAAAATGAATTACCCACTAAATTGCAATAGTTTGTATGTTCATATACAACTGACTTCCATAAAATTCCTGAAATAGAATTAACATTTTACAGTAACTAATAGCCATTACAAGAAAAAAAAAAAAATAATAATAATAAAATAAAATAAAATGGATGAAATGAGAAATATATTTACCTTGTTAGTCTGAAGGGAATACACCAAGTGATTAATGTAGTCCCTCAATCACATAAAATTTCTTATCCGTAACACCCACCCTCCAATTCAATGGCATGACGTCATTTAGTAGAATACAAATTTCCTCCCATTCTTATGCTAATGCGTAAGCCTGGGGTACTCTAGCCAGTGGGGCAGAGCCACTCTTTAAGTACCAGTTGTAATATAGAAAAAATAGAACATTGTAAGACACTAGAGCAAGTTATTACTTGTTCAGACAGGTCGATGTAAGTTAGAGACAGGTAAGTCATCTATTTATTTATGAAAAGTATATTGGAAATTACTAGCAAAATTGTTATTGCAAGCCACAATACGATAGCTTAAGTATGTTTTAGTACCTAATATGCTATGTACTTCTTTAATAGCGATTGTCTTATATGATTAATTCGTATTCAGTTGAAAGTAAAAGAAGAAAGTGCGTAATGTATTATCTTAACTGTGTTTTCTTGGTTATTTCACAAATTGATTTTTACTCCGATCATTTTTTTTTTGCTGTGTATAGTGATTTTGCCCAAAGTATTTATATTTTTACCTAACCAAATCCCCAAGGCAATACATCTACCGCAATTAACACAATAATTTTTTTTTTTAACATTTAAATAAATAGAAATATTTTTTTCTATTACGTTGCTCATATAAACCAGATATGACAGACTACTGTGGTATGTTAAATTAACAATCAGCATAACATGATATTTCTATAAAAAACAACAAACCTTTGTGAGAAACAAAGAACATACATGATCTCTCAGAAAAAACATATTTAATGCTTGCAACATTCCCATTATGTTACTTGATTCCATGGAAAATTACTGATATTAATTCTGCGATGACTTTGAACGGAATAAAAAAAAAAAAAATTGTTGTAATAAATAAGTAAACGTATATGTATAACTATTGAATGTATGTATTGATTGGTCTAAATTGTCCAAAAATAAAAAATTAGAATTCGAACCTCCAGCTATTGCTACCATGCTATTTTTCCCCAAAAGATTATGTAATAGTTTGTTTTAGCCACGCATCTGGACACTTAATAGAGTTAATAAATAACATTTTTAATCATTGTTACAGTTGTCTTGTACTCTCCTTGATACAAGCAAATTTATGATTACTCGTTAAGTAATGGTATAATCTCCAGCTCGTCAAAAAACAAATAAACAAAAATTAAATTATTCTATCACCTTATTACGGTTACTTGAAATTTAGGTAGACGAAAGCAACTCTGCAGCCTTGTTTCTTATCTATAAAAACCATCAGTTAAGTGTTAATTGAAAAATTTATCAACTTTAGTGGATTTTATTTATTTATTTATTTTTTTTTTGTTTCTTTTACCCCAATAAGATGATAGGTTAAAAAATGAAAAACAAAAACAAAATAGTTATCAAAAATAGATTTATTTTTTTTTTCTTCAGAATATGTCAATACAACTGGATTGTAAAGTTTTCTTAAATAACTAAACTGCTTTAATACATCTTCATACAAACTTGTCAGTTTAAAGTATTCATTTCTCATAAGAGTAATCTTTGGAGGTTGAAAATTAAGAATTGATTCTAACCATGTTGGTTTCCCTTTGAATGCAATCACTTTGTGTGTAGATTTCTCAAAAGAGATAATTGAATATTGGAGAGTAATTATATCAGTGATTACTTCGTTTTTCCTCTTTTCTTTGAAGAAATTATCACATATTTGCCTGCTGCTAGACTGAAACGTTGACCAATCTTCTTCACTTAAATAGATGACTTTCTTTTTCGCTACCTTCAGTGCTGCAAGTGGTACACCTTCTTGGGAAAGTCCAGTTACTAGCCTTTTAGTGGAGTTGTTGTTGAGAGAAAAAGCTGTAGTAAGCTGCAATCCAAGTTCATTTGTCATGGTGGTGTTCGCGTTTACAACTGAATGCAAAAAAGACACACAAAGACTACAGTGACAAGACTCCCACTATTTCCAAAAAAAAAAAAAAAAAAAATCAAGTACAGCTCCTTTTAATGCGAGACATCTATCGGGGGTCGCAAATCTGGTTAGGTTTTTGACCAAAAGCATTGTTTAAAATTAAGATTAGGATCTCTTTCAACATATTCCTTTGCAAATTGTTTAACAGTTAGCCAACCATTTTTTTTTTGTTTTTGTTTTGTTTTGATAACTTCATAATCATCACCTAAAATCATAGTTGAAATTTTGGAAATTCTTAGAGCAACTATTTAACCAATGGTTAACAACAACAATAAAATTATTTTATTTATTTTTAAGATAGAATCCAGCATTAATATTTTGCAGCTGATGGGTATACCTTCTCTTTTACTTAAGAGAGAGAGAGAGAACGCATGACAAAAGTGGGGGTTAATATATACGTCACAATGAATATAAAAATGCCGTTACTTAATTAGTGATCTATCACTCTTCAATTAATCTGCATTCTGCTTTTTCTTCTTCTTCTTCGGTGAGTATTTTAGATCTTATGTTATTTACTTTACTTATAATTTCATTTATAATTAATTTTTATTTTGTATTCTATATGTGTGATAGTATATATAAAAACGAAATAGTTATTTCCAGTACTATCTTTGATTATTGTCATTATTTCAGTTCTACTGTACATTGATCATTCACCATCATTATCAATAACTAAGGTAGGTGTTACTTTTAAATACTTGTATAATAGATTAGTATTAATAATTTATAATTTTTTTTTTTTTACTTTTGTCTTCTTTATATGTGATAGATATATAAAAAGAAAATAGTTATTTTCCAGTACTATCTTTGATTATTGTCATTATTGTTATTATTATTTTTCAGATCTACTGTACATTGATCATTCATCATCATTATCCATAACTAAGGTAAGTGTTACTTTTAAATACTTGTAATTCTATAATAGATTATTATTAATTTTTTTTTTTTTTATTTTAATTATTTTAATTTTTATTTTTAGGTACTGTTTGTTATTTTTATAATGGATCTACTAAAGGTTTATCTAAACGGCTGCAATAAGCATAGTGGTTCAATTAATAAAGTGTGTGACTTAATGATTGGTGTTCCACATGAAGTATGTAAATTCGAAAAAATGAACACTCGATATGGTCAGACAACGATAGCATATTTGATTCAACCATCGACTGAATTTTTTAATATAGATGATAATTATCCTACAAAAGTTTTTCTCCCAAAACGCTACAGTAATATTTTGACTGAGGAGTTGATTAACAGATATAATAATGAATATAACACAACGGAAAATAAAATGTTCTTAATCTATAAGGGAATTAACGGACAAAAATTCGATTTAGAGTTTGTATAATGTATGTGTAATGATTTATTGTTCTTTAATACTTAGTAATTTTCTTAGAGATTTTCTGTAAATATTTGTTGTGTTTCATTATTATTATTATTATTATTTTTTTTTTTCTAGAACGTAATATGAAGAAATTAGCAGCAGTAGTGGATTTCCAAGCTCTTCAGGATCCAACTTGGAGGAAATACGTTGTGAAAGAATTGGCAATTGTAGATGTGGAAACCGGATCTACATCACATTGGATTTTGGCACCACCTGCATGGGTTTCAAGTTGTCAATCTCTCCCTGCAAACCGATGGCTAACCAATAATTTTCATGGGCTAGCATGGAAAGATGGACTGACTCCATACTATCATTTACCATACATACTGCAGTCAACATTGTCCGATTATGATGAGGTACTAATTAAAGGATTAGAGAAATTACAATTTATAAAACAATATCTTCCCAACAGTTGTATTCTTAATTTAGAAGACTTTGGGTGCCCAAAAATTGTTAACTTTAAGAATATGTTCAAATGTCTATTTCATAATAATAAAAATTTAAAATGTGCAAAAGCTCAGGGTATTGAACTTGCATTATGGTATCAGTCAAATAGATTAATGATTAGGAAAAACAATAAATTTTTTTAAATGGTGTTGAAACTAATGTCTATTACAACAGCAACAAACTAACGAAAAAACATGCTTTATATTTTCAATAATAATAATAATATTGTATAACTAAAATATATAAATAAATTGTTTAATTATAGATTAGTGGGAGAAATTTTATATGGTGCCAATGTGGTGGTGTAGAACTATGTGATGAATGTAATACGAATGTATTTCTTCAAAATGTCTATTACAAAAATAATTTATCGAAACATGCTTTATATTGTCGTCAATCATATCTTGTAAAATTAAATGTATGAATAAAAATTGTTTATTTAAAGATTAGTGGGGGAGAAAATAATCATTTTAGATAGTGTGTGGTAAAAAGAACTAAAGTTGTATGTTATACGAATGTATTTTTCAAAAATGTCTATTACAAAAAAAAAAATAAGCTATCGAAACATGCTTTATATTATCAATCATATCTTGTAAAATTAAGTGAATAAATAATAAGTTATTTTGAATCAAGATTGTTTTTTTTTTGTTTTTCCATTAATACCTATACAATTGGTGCGCAAGAGAGAATGGTAAAAAATATATATTATTAATCGTATAAAAACTACTAGTTCTCCAGGTTAAATACTAAGATTTTTCCTTTCTCTAATTAATTTGTTCTAAGATATTATTATACACTTTTTTTTTTTTTTAGTTTTAATAATGTTTTACCAGAAAACTTACAGAAGTGATTCCCTCATAAAAATCAATAATAATCAATATATACTGGGAAGCGATCGATATATAATTGATCGATAAATAGATTTATCTTAAATACGCTTTCTAACTTTTTAAAAATGTTTTACCCAAAAAAACTTACAGAAGTGACTGCCTCATACAAAATCGATAATAATCAATACACTGGATTCAATATGTGTTATCAATATATATTTGATGGAATAATTTTTTTTGTGTGTTTATTTCATAAGAATTTAAAATGTGCTAAAAATCTTAGGGCATTCAATTGCATCGTCAAAGTACAGATCTAACGAAAAAAAAAACTTACAGAATTTATTAAGTGAGTGACTCATAAAATCGATAATAATCATATACTGGATTCGATAGGTGTTATCAATATACTTATCGATAAATAGATTTTTATCTTAAAGAATAAGACTTTGTACGAATGGAAAAATACTTCTAATTAGAAATTATATTGCAAACATTGTGCATACATAGAGCTTAATGAACTTTTGTATGAATGGAAAAATACAGGTTAATGAACCCTGGTCTGGGGTACGTGGGGCAGAGCCTCTCTTTAAGACTCTGTGTATATATTTTATATATATATATATATATCTATAGAGAGAGAGAGAGAGAGAAAGGATATGAGAGAGATGAGGGAGAAGTATGTGGGGTGAGGTATAAGGATCTAAAGAAAACTACTATTGCCAAGTTACCACTATAGCTGAGTGGTGTAAGTGATGGACTTGGATGACGAAGGTTGTGAGATCGCTTTTGCTGACCTCAGCAAAAAAAAAAATTAATTTTTATTATTTCTTCGCCTACAGGAAAAGGGGAGGGGGAGGGGGGGGGGAAAAGTTGGGAATCGGTGGGTGAGGGAGGGGGCGGTCTTTGGGGGGGGGGGTAACTAGGGCCGGTGAGGGTGGTGGTGGATCATGGCCAGGAAGGTTGCGGTTAGAAGGCGAGGGGGGGGTGAGGGAGAAAAAATCTGTCCTGGGAACCGGGCAAACAGGAACCAACGTACAGTTGTCCATGTGAGAAGCATGGATTTATCAAATTTAATCCACATACTTGCAATGATTGTCCCTGTGCTTTGTTAATGGTCATTGCAAAGGCTAGTCGTACAGGAAACTGTAGACGTTTGAATTCAAATGGAGTATCCGTTGGTATTATGGGAATGCGTGGTAGTAATCATGTTCCCCTTGGTGTTTTCCATTTAAAATGGTTGCCTGAATTATGTTATTCATTAATTTTTTTACTGATAGCCTAGTCCCTTTGCATAGTCGCGGTGGATTTATATTTCGTAGAAGGGTGATTGGGGAACCAATTTTCAAAGATAAAATATGCGGTGGTATTCCTGGTAGATGAATGAATTTAAAAATTCTATTGGATAATTAACTGAGTCATCGTGATTGACAACAGTATCTATGGATTTATATGTTGTTTCTTCATCAGGTATTTCATTTTGAATTGTGCAGTTTATTAAATTCACATCAATGTTTTGGCTGCCAATATAGCTCGCTCACTAATCCATTGATTATTTTTATAATTCTGCGATAAATTTGGAAAAACTTTGGCAATCAATTCATCAGTGGATTTTACAATGTGACAAAAGTTTTCTGGCAATGTAATACAGTGTGTGGATTCGTCCATTTCCATTTTACCATTCCCAATATCTAACAATTGTTTTGCAAATCGTTCAGAAGATTCATCTTGTTGTAATTGAACACGCATATTGGTCTTTAAAGATATTTTCTCCACATACCGCCATAACACTGATGATTTGAGACATGCATTCAATTCATCTGCAGGTGTTGAACGTGGTATAACTGGTAGAGTTTGTCGAAAATCACCAGCTAGCAAAATGAGTGCACCACCAAAGAGCTGCTCATTTCCTCTCAAATCTTTTAATGTGCGATTGAGTGCTTCCAATGATTTCTTGTGTGCCATGGAGCATTCATCCCATATAATAAGCTGACATGATCTTAGTACTTTTCCCAACCCAGAATATTTGCTAATATTACATGTTGGAGTTTCAATTACCTGCATATTTAATGGCAATTTCAATGTTGAATGTGCTGTTCGACCACGTCCAAAAGAGTTGCTGCAATACCAGATGATGCAATAGCAAGTGCAATATTATTTTGTGATCTTATAGTTGCCAGAATAATTGAAATAAGAAAAGTTTTGCCAGTGCCTCCAGGTGCATCTAGCCTCACTTGTTTCTAAAGCTCGAGCAAGAGCAGTGTGATCTCGATCTCTTTCTTGCCTAGTTTTTCTCTGTTCACTTGTTTCTGAAGCTCCTTCTTCTCTTCTCCTTTTTGCTTGATTTGTAGATCGACCAATGGCACTTCGCTTTGGTGGCATAATTGTGGGGTTAAATAAAACGTATTTCCAATTATTTTCTTCAGCTGGAAATCAATAATATTTTTGATTTGTATTTTTATTTTTATTGCAACTGTTATTATGGGTATGTTATTTTTTACAGTTTAATTTGTTTTATAAAAGTAAATTCTATGACTAAATTTCATGAGTAACAATTTA
>JAAEAF010001986.1:0-55513 GCA_011037195.1 Triatoma infestans | reverse complement strand
TCGATATTTTACTCATATTGAAAAATAGTTCGGAAATAAAGCAAAAATAGAAAACATGGTGGAAGTAGTAATATTTACGTACTTTCGATTTTATGGTTATTTTAGCTCTTTCGCCTAAGAGCCTCCATTAATGCTGACCTGTGAGTTCTGTTTCCAGGTTTTTTGAATGCTTGAGGCCATTTTTTTCCATCACTTGTCAACGACTTTTTACTTTACATACTTAATTATATCGGCATATCCTTCTGACGTTTCCACAAATCTCTATGGCCAGTCACTCTATTGAATTTTTATGAATTTGGACTTATAATGACCAAAGCCTAACATGGAGGATTCTTCGTTGAAATAGCGCGAACAACTTAAACCTATAAGCCACCGTCATCTATGTTACGGTATATGAACTTATAAACAAATCAAATGCTTCCCCTCCTGCCTACATTAATAAATATGATTTGTTATTTGGTTTTTGTTTTATAAAGTGTGGCGATAACATGGGATTACTTAGCGCCACTCTCCTCTAATAGTTTGTAACCTGCTAATCACCTTTGTAACAGATTTATGAACGGTATCTCCAAATCTACCGAAAATATAAAAAAAGACTGAGCTTTTCCGTTTTGTATTAGCTAAACGAATCGATTTCACTTAGAATTCACAAAATCCAAATATTAGAGAAAACAATAACAATTCCAATAAAAAAAATTGGTTGGTAATTATTTTTCACTTTAAGTTCCAAATGAGTATGTTTTCGGTAAATAATTACCAAATAATAATAATAATAATGATAAATACCTTCATACATTGATCTGGCTTTGAGTGTCTTATTTTTTCAAGCAAGGCAGCTCGCTCTGCTTTCTCTTTAGCTTTCTCAGCCTTTTCCTTTGCTTTTAATTCTTTTTCCAGTCTTCTTCTTTCTAAAACTGATTCGGTGACTTTCTTTGACAACAATGAAAGTAATGTACCTTACATTAAGCTAGCGATGGAAATGTAACACCTTTCACTTACCGGTTTCCTGTTGTTAGTTAGTTTTGGTGGTGAATATGTATTCAACTGATCTTCAAGGTGAATTGGCCTAATTGTATCAAGTTGTTCCTCACTGTCAGTATCAGAAAGGGAATGATATCGAACATTCTTTATCTTTCCTGGACTCTTATGGCTTGGTGAGTCTTCTGATTTGTCTGAGTCCACACACATTTCGCTTACTTTTTTAAAGGTTGTTGGAATATCAAATAATGGTGAACCAGGAGGTGATGAACTAATACTTATAATTTCTACGGGATCACTCATAATAAATTACTACTAACAATAATAAAATATAATACTAATAATATATAATTTCCACTAAGACTTGTCGAAATTTATTAAAGAAAAAATGATTACAAACTTAAAAGTTAAAATTATTACGTAGTATTTAACATAAACATAACCTATCTATATAAGAAGGTTACAATGTAGTCGCAATCATTAGTAGTGTTAAATTTTGTGATAAGTTTGGGGGAACATTTATTGATAATGAAATCACTTATAAAAAAGTAAAGTAAGTATTAGCGATTGCTATTATTTTCATCAAGAATTTCGACTTTAACTTTACCGGTCAATTCCGCGCATGTGCATATTTACCTTTTCTTTATACTTATTATACCTTACCTTTTATTGCAGTGTTTGCTTACGTCTGTAGGAGGTATTTCGTTCTGCGTTGTTCTAAAATTTTGCCGAGTTTATTGTTTAAAATATTCTAAATATTTGTAAAATTACATAGTAGAATTAAAAAAACGCCGTAGTTTCCAGGAAAAGTTTCAAATTTAACTTAAAATTTCAGTTGACAATGTCTGAATCCGCACATAATTCTTATGAGGCTGGTGAAATGCTGCACGCCGAATGTACAACGAATCTTGGTGTAGAATTATCACAAGTACAAGGAAAGAAATGGTACAGAAAAGCCGCTCATAGGTATGACTTACTTATTATTATTATGAATATGTGTATTGAATTCAGGTATATGTTTATTAATAGAACAGTCAGAAAACAAGTCACTATCAAATATTTATGATATTATGGTAAATTTTAATTATAATAAATTAGAAAATGAAGCGTCCCAGGAATCGTCGAATAAATAGATTTCCAGTGGCTCTAATAGCCGAAAAAAAGCTTTAAACGAATGTATTTATGCTAGTTGTAGAATTAATAAGCGGAATAATAAGATTAGTTCATAGATTTCCTACTTAAACAATTTTTGGAAAAGATTTTTGTGTATGTTTTAAATATATTATTTATTTAGGTCTTCCAATGAATCGTTAAGAGTATGTGTATTAATGAGTATGTTTATTGTATAATAGTGATGAGTGGCTGAAATTTACTTTAATCACAATTGAACGATAATACTATTCACGTGGCCGACAAAATACCCAGGACTAATTTTTATAGTTGCCCACCTGTTGGAAAGATTAGCAGACTGATACGCATTTCGTGCATGGAAAGGCGTCATTTTATGGATTTTTATCTATTAGTCCAGCGAGGGCGTTAACTTACTAACATTAGGTTTGTTTTTATAGTAATTTCTAATTAGAAAATCGTAGTTAGAAATGAATAATACAAAATCGGTTATGTTTTGAAACGTAATCTTCACTTATTTTTGGATGATAATATTGACTGAAGACAATATACTTTTATTTAATAGCATATGATGAGTTTAGATCGGTTCGAAGTTAGTAAAAACATTGAACAGTGAATTGCATAATTTGTTTATTCTTTTGTAGTTAACTATTAAAATTTGCATTAAATAATAACAATTTAATTTCTTTTATTTTTATAAGAGGATCTGTAAAAAAAAACACTCCGGAGCGTCATATTTGGCTTTAAAACCTTTCCGTTTATCATCTAACATGCAAGAGAATATGTTATTTTGGGTCAGCAAGGCTTCTTTGACCATTAGATGCTAATTGGGGGTCTCACCTAAAAATATTTTTATTGAAATTATTTAAATAATTGTAAAATAGAATGCTATTTACAAATATAAACGCAGAGACGCCAGAAAAATATATGAGACTTTTCGCTTCTATTTGAAAGCGGGTTCTCTCACATGATCATAACGGACCGAAACTTCTAACCAAATAGGACAAGTGAATTAACGGATTATTGTAATTATCTAAGGACTTTGAAGCTAGCTGAATCAGACTGCATTTGTAGACTAACAAAGCAGCACCTTTCTCAAGTACAACAACCACTGATGATAGGACAGTTAAAAGTTAGTAAAATTCCACTTAAAATCTATTTTCCAAGAAAAATGTTTCATATAAACATGATAATTTTATGTATGTGTATTTAGTAAACCAAGTTTAAAAAAAAGTAAAACAAGAAAATCGTTGGAGCCATATTCGAGAAAATCTTGAAAATATATATAAACAAAACTAATTCACTAAAGTTGCACAATTCTTGAATTTTAGCAGCGCATTGATTGATACTTAATTAATGTCATTATATTTGTATTTCATAAATACTATTAATAATTAATAGGAGGTATTCGTTAAAGATGGTCGAGCCATACATTATACTAGAATGACTTCTTAATGGAAGCCTAGTTGCAAAAATCGATGAGGGAGCACAGCTTAACTTTAGGGGAACTTCTTCTATATATCAAAGCCGCCTTAAAAGTGACAGACCATTTTAATAAAAAAGAACGTTAAATTCATACATTCGGTTGATTGTTTTGATCGAAAACTTCATATCGGAATCGTAAGTGAAATTTAAGTTTCTTTCGAAGCTAAGCGGAAAAATTTAAGTTTCTTTTGAATTTTCAATATATTCTCTCTCTTTCAAAGACAACTTTTTTTTTTAAATAGAGAGAGAGAGAAAAAAAATAAAACAATTTCCAGATCCTTTCCAATACTTATATTCCCCGTTAAAGCACGATGTCGAAAATTTGGCTGATCGAATTTCATTGCAGTGTTACATTATAGGAAAGTAAAAAGTATTTGTAATACTGTTATCATTTCACATATCTTTATAATTATCTTTCTTATCCATAGTTTGTTTTTAGTTTAAAGAGGCCATGAATAGAAAGAGAGCGCTATCTCTTTATAATTTTTGTTATAAATCACGTTACACTTTTATTTTATTAAAAAAAAAAAAAAAGATAAAATTGTTTACATGTTTAATTTGTGACCTTAAACGCAGTTATGTTCAAAACAAAAAATGAGCTCCGGGCAAGTCTGTGTTGTCACACTGTCTGAAAAACGCATCCTGAAGATGGACGAACGCCCGAAACCGGTCGATGACCACAAAATGAAGCAGGCTACCACGGAAAATGTCTCTGATGCTTTCCAGCTCTGTGGAACCAACCACCACAACAGAGATATTTATTTCTTTATTAATTGTTTTAAACATTCGTTTTAAATAAAATCCTTACATTTTACAGGACGTTTAGCAATAATAGCCTAAATTGTGCAATAAAACGTTTCAAATAAAAGTCCAAATCTAAGGTCACATAATTTTGTATGGCACAATCAGCTTCAAAAAAATCTAAATAGAAGAGATTATATCCTAAATGTAATCTGGAAATGTCACCTTATTACATGATAATGCAAAGTCGCAAACAACAAAAATTACACATGAATCATTTTGGAGACTAACTAGTCCGTTTTGCCCCAACCTCTACACTCAATGTACTTAGCATCAATAAAATGATCATCTTTACCGGACTAGCACAATACTTTAAATGGACAACACATTCAAAATGATAATCATGTCGAGGAATAAGTCCAGGAGTTGTTTTGATTCACAACGGCCATAGTTTTACGAAAGGGGTATTGACAAGTTGTCACAAAAATGACAAGCGATTATTGATAAAGACGGTGAATATAATTAGATTAAATTTAATTGAAAGAGACTTTATGGACAAATAAATTTTATTTATGGAACTATGACTCAACCCAATTACCATAAAGAGTTATTTCAGTATAGTATACGGTTTCGCTATTCATATAACATTAAGGACAACATTTAGTAAAAATTTCAAATTTGAAGAACTTATGCCAATTAGAAGCATAAGACTTATATATTGAGGTAAAAATCTTGCGATCTGGGGAGTGATAATATTAAGTTTCCCTCTAAAGTACTATTGCATCATACGGTTCTACCAAATATATAATGATAATGAGAAACATTTGCCATAATTGGAAGTTTGAGGAAAATAATAATAATAATAGTACTTTATTCTCAAAATATTTACAAAATAATAAAGTAAACAAGCACTGTACAGCATGGAAAAATCCGTCTGCTGAGAAGGAAAAAGAAGGACCAGAAGTGCGATTTTTCTGTATGCCATTGTCTTTTTACTGTATGAGATTTTCTCAATAAAGACGCCAACGGTTTTCTTTGAAATTGGTACATAAAATACCATGCATAGATCTACCATATTTTTTAAGCTTTTTAAAAGTTGAATTTAGAGTGAGGACGACATGATTTCCCTCATAAGTAACATTTTATTACAGTTGCCTTAGAAAATTTATCAAATTTAATAAAGAGCAGTAAAAGAAATTATATTAAATTAATTTACACAGAGCAGATGTTTTCATTATTATAAGGAGTCGGAATTAGAGGGAGAAAAAAACATGGTTTGGAACATTCATACCACTTTCTCTCACTGTAATTTATATGGACAATGTTTCAAATCAAAATAATAGGACTATATGTGTAGTTTGTTGAACAACTTCATCGAGAATACCTAAAATGAATTTTAATGGAAAAATGTTACAAATAAATGTTTTAGGTTATATGTGAGAATGATATACCAAATTTAAAGAAAATCGTTGGAGCAATTTTCAATAAAATTGCATTAAACTAAAATATCCCTTCAATAAATTGGTACATCCCAATTGATTGATTATGACCATGTAACCATGTATGTAAAACTTAAGTGAACTATCTAATTTGTTTACAATGTTAATTAGTGTAGTGCCAAAATTAATGTTATCCTGAAATTGCCGAAACGTCCTGTAAAAAGTAAGGATTTTATTTAAAACGAATGTTTAAAACAATTAATAAAGATATAAATATTTCTGTTGTGGTGGTTGGTTCTGCAGAGCTGGAAAGCATCAGAGACATTTTCCGTGGTAGCCTGCTTCATTTTGTGGTCATCGACCGGTTTCGGGCGTTCGCCCATTTTCAGGATGCGTTTATCAAACAGTGTGACAACACAGAATTGCACGGAACAAATTCAGTTTTACAGAGTGTGGAAAATATATTTCAAAATTTACAAATAATAATAATTCATATCTGTTGTATCACACTGAGGAATGTCAGTATTGGTGCCAGAAATGGTGAACTGGCTGATTGTTTTCATTTTTTTTTGTTAAATGTCCGCTTTTTAATTTTCAAAGTACATACTTTTTGCCAGAATTAGAAAATATTGAAGACAGTGTTTCATTTATAAAATCAGTAGCATGGTTGCTAAAGAAAAAGCCTAAGAACTTATACTTATTTACAATAAATTCATTATGTTTTAAGAAACCTTATTTAGAATAATTCATTTTTAATTAAGCTTGCCTATTTTTCAGGTATTATTTTTTTCTTTATATGTAATATTTACATACTTTTTGTTATTGAAAAGTAATAATTATTTTTGTTTCTTTCTTTTGTAATTAATTGCTTTGATGGCTTCATTAAGTTTATTAAATTATCTTTAATTTTTTGTAAATATGGAACAACTCTACTGTCATGTAATTATTATATAAAAGAGTGAATAAATAAATAAAATGATAAGGTGACATTTTCCTATTGAGGATTGCAATGCTCTTTTTACTTTCCCTTACTTTTACTTCATTTTACTTTGCCTTAAGGAGCAAGTAAAGTGATCTTGTCAAATTTTAGAAATTGAATTATCACCGGAAAAGACACGTTTGAGGTTCCCCTCACACGAAAAAATATTGTGTGGGTGTGTGGGGGGGGGGGGGTGGGATAATATATCAAATATCGGAAAAAAGCATGGAGCTCTCACACTTGGTATTCCGTTTAGCCAGAAGTGCGAATTTACTGAATGGTTTCCTTAAGTTTTTCGCGATTTTCTCTAAAACAGCTCCAATAATTTTCTTTATATTTTTTATACTATCTATACACATGATTCCCTATCACTTTTATTTGAAACACTTTCCCGACAAAATGTTTTTTTTGGGGGGTTCTCTTAGGGAACAGTAATATTTATCCCCTTAACCTTTGTGACTTCGTTGGTGACCGAGCAAGCATTGTTCCAACAACTGAGGCAGTTCATTCATATGGTCATATCCGATCCCATGTATGATGAGTACATTGTTCGTTCATTCGTTAACCGAAACAGACGAAACATCGCAATCAAGTATTACAGTATTGTGTATTTAAACAAGTTATTATAATATTGGAATTCCTCACCATTTTTAAAAATTAGAAATGAATAAAAAGCAGAGATGTTTATTATTTGAAAAAATTTATTAATTATAAATTCATTAAAGTATTGTACAGTAATTTTAATATAAAAATTGTAATTACTTGCATAATAATTGACAGTGACTTCCTACGAGATGTTTTTTTTATACCCAGCATTTTCTTATTGTAATTAAAAACTGTAAAACAGCGAGTTTAAAATAAAAGTATTAAAATATAAGTAAAAGTAATTAAATATAAGTAAAAAATTAAAATTTCAAGTAAAAGTTCATAAGGAAGAATTTTAGTTGAGTGTAAATCAATTTTTGTTAAGAGAAGGGATTAGCGTGCTGGGTCTCCACGCGGAGTCCAGGGTTCGAGTCCAGCTATGCTGCCCTAAGATTTTCTCTTCCCAGGAGCCTCTCTGTAACGCCCATCTCTCCATCTGTCTCTCTGTAACGTGAGAACATTGTCCGAAGACAGGCAGTGTACTGAGAAAGCTCGGACAAGTTGACCGATCCTAGCGCCAATGACCGAAAGAGCAAAGATAGGAAAAATAATGAAATATTACATTTTAAACATGATCTTAAATGAAAACCATGCATATCTTAAAATTCTTAGAAAATGTCGAAATTAAAAGTGTAAACAATTCATCTACATCCAATAATATAGTAAGTACATGTTACAATAATTTCCTACGGCCATTATTGTCAATTAGTTCGCGAGCTGACCGCCTCGCTGATCCGGTTCTCGATAAGGATTCTGTTCTGATAAGTCGGAATACAAAAAAGATCCATATTACCTATGATTAATTTAGATTGAACGACACAATCTAAAAGCCCGCAATAAATTGTAGTTCCCAGGAATTAGTCAGTTCATGGAACACTCAATTACTTACACTCTTTCTAATGGAACTTATTTAAAGACACAGCCCAGTAAAACAAACAAAGTTGGGAGCTTCTCAGAAAGCAGAAAAATCATTCTTAGACAGCAGATTTTTGTTTTGTTTTTTTTTAAATAAGTAATTAAAGAATTTATAACAATTTAAGGAAGTTTTAGTGAAAATTAATATTGAAAACTAGGATATTATAGGTTTTTTGCAACAACTTGATTAAATGTTTTTACGTCATGTGAGTGAATAGGTTTTGATTTGATAGCTTTTGCCCCTTTTATCAGTTAAATGAAACTGTGTCCAATCAATTTGTATTAGCATTCCTTTATTAGAAGTGGTTGTGATCACTAATAGAAATTTACATTCAATTTAATTAGTTTCAAATTATTAATAATATTTATTATTCATATTTAAACTTGGTTTTATAAATTTTTTAATATTTTATCTCGGATTTCTATTATTTTGGCGGGTTGTAATTTTTTTTTTTTCAAATAAAAGTTAATTAGTAGAGAAAAAAAAATGCCTCAATTAAGAGTAAGCATTTCACCAACACCGGGCACAATACCACCGCTATCATTGACTAGAGTTGACCGATCTGAATGTGATTTGGAAAGTTTTATGACCGGACTGGCAAGTGTTGAAAATTCTTGGATTGACAATCGAGATCTACCGCACAGGTATTGTAATATAAAAATATAGATTATATATTTATTTATTTATATATTTTTTTTTTTGGTTTGTAGGTATTTATAATTCTCGCAATTGTTTTTTATTTTTTATTTTTTTTTTTATAATTTGGAGTTTCATTCTTAATTGCAAGTTCGATGTAGAATTTAAAAAAATCAGTTTTTATTATTGTTATAATAATTTTTAAATGAAAGGTTAGAAAAAAAAAGAAATTACTTTGATAAATATTGAATAAACTTTGAATAAAATTTTGACAAAATTAAAAAATGTCATAAAATTTTGTTATGATTGTAATTAAACTTGTGTTTCATAATTTTTAAGTTTCAAATTTTATATTTTAATTATAAGAAAATATTTAAAATATTTTATTTTATTTTAAATAATATTCGATTGACTTAAAAATAAAAAAAAATTAAATAATCAAAATTTGATATTATGTAATAATTTCTATTTTTATAATTAATAAATAATTTTATTAATAATATATAGTTGATCATTGATTTATAAGAGAGAGGGTGAGAGGTATTTTTAGGAAAAATACCAAATCATAAAATAACCAATGAATCAAATTGTTATCATCTAAATGATAAAATATTTATCTGTTTTATTAAGAGATAATGTATTTAATTGTCTTATAGATTATTATTATTTTTTTTTTTATTGTCAAGTTTACTTTTCCTTTATTTTATTCTTTTTTTTTTTTTTTGTAATTTACTCATTATATAATTTTTTTTTGTTTCTATTTTTACTTCCCTTTCATTGGAGTAAGGGAAAGTATTACGATCGTGTTAAATTTTTTAAATAAAAATTGCACCGTTATCCGCACAGTAAGAAAAAAACAACAAAATACTTTTTTTAACTTCTGTTAATATATCAGATGTATCTCTTAGTTGGCCATATTTTCTATGTTGAAATGATTCTTTAAGTAAAGTTTAACGTTCCTTTTCTTCCCCCCAGAACTTGCCTCCAAAAAAAATCAATTTTCGCGGGAAAAATGTTTCAAATAAAAGTTTAAGTATTTATGTGTTGGTTGTATATGAACTTTAAAGAAAATCTTCAGAGCAGTTTTCGAGAAAATTAATAAAAATAGAAAAAGAAAATTTTCGAGAAAATTCAGTGAGGTCGCACTTCCGGTTGATGGATTTTGTTCGAAACTTTCGTGTCCAATGATGCAGTAGTAGTGTCTAAATGGAATCTAAAAATTTCGACACATTTCGCAATACTACCTGGCTGTCTTTTTTACTAGGAGTAGGACTTACAAATAATTTCATATTGAATAAGTAAAAATAAGTTCATATTGACCGACATAAAATAAAATAAACTTTGAAATTGTAATAAACAATAAGCAGAATAGAAAAAGAGAAAATATAAACAATAACATAATTGTAATGGAATCGTTTGATGTGTGATTCCTGATGTAGTAGATGTCTTGAAGAGGGCGGAAGTTAGTGGAGAGTTTTGGAAGTTAGTGCTCGAATAATTAAACGGATTTTATAAAAATAAACTGTATTTTAACAATAATAAGAGTTAGAAATGGTAACTAATAACTAGCAAAATACTTAGTAATAAATAGAAGATAAATTATTAATAAATTAGAATGACTGAAATAACTGAACTAAGATGCACTACTAAAGAATGATAAGTTTGAATATAACTGTAAATTGCCGCTCGGGTATATAGACGTGCTCGTTTGGCCGTAGATGATATAATGA
Organism: Triatoma infestans; assembly: GCA_011037195.1. Classification (NCBI taxonomy): domain Eukaryota; kingdom Metazoa; phylum Arthropoda; class Insecta; order Hemiptera; family Reduviidae; genus Triatoma; species Triatoma infestans. The sequence goes on along the minus strand of JAAEAF010001986.1, from coordinate 44,836 downwards.
TCTTGTCGTATATCATAGAGTTTATATATTGGTGTTGGCCAAACTCACACCAAGACATCTGTCCTAGTGTGCGACCATGTGCGACCTTCGTAATTTGCTGACCTTATTTAGGTCAGTGGTCAACCTTTTCGGTGCTTGCTTTTTGATGTACAGTATTGACGAAAAGGCTTTGTTAATCGTTTGTTAGGCCGCGGCTGTCTTGAAGCCGGCGGCCGGTCGCTCGTTATACTTTTATTACTGCCATCCTTTGTGAAGATAGCAGCTGGGTATTGCCACTAGTTGTAAATTATTCTTTCTTTGGTGTTTGTGACTTTGCCATGTCATTACATAATCGAACTAATTTCCAAAAAAAAAAAAAAATATCTGGTGTGAAACACTCACACAACTTTCTCTCAAATAAACTTAGTTCGAGTACCAAATTTGATGAAATTCGTTGGAGTTCGTTGAAAACTGAAAAAAAAAAGTTTGTAAAAGCGCACTTCCGGTCTACTTATTTTCTTGAAACTCGGAATTTTGGACAGCTATTTATTTATAATTAATTTTGTTTGGATGGTAGGATTGTATAATCAACTATGATAGCACTTTAGAGGAAACCTAACCCCATCCCTCTCCCCTAAAAGTACCCTTAAATGAATTTTTCCAGAGAAATGTTTTAAATAAAAGTTGTAGATCTTTGCATGTGTAGTTGATATTCAAAGTTTAAAGAAAAGTCGTCCGAGCCATTTTTGAGAAAATTGCAAGAAAGTAGAAAAATACATTTTAGTAAAAATCGCACTATGGATTTGCCTCTTCTAAAACCAGACTGGTAGGGGCCAATCTCTTTATCAGCGAAATGGACTAGTCTATTAAAAAGAACATTTGAGAGGATTTTGTAGACACAGCGTAACAGCGAAATACCCCTGTAGTTCGGACACTCCAGTCGATCTCCTTTCTTGTATATTGGGCAGATAATAGTTTGTCCCCACTGGGTCGGTACTGCTTTGTTTTCCCAGATAGACATGAACAAGTTATGAATTGCCTTATGGAGTTCCTCCCCGCCATGCTTAAATAGTTCGGCTGGTAGACTATCAACTCCAGGCGCTTTATTATTTTTCATTTTGGCAATTGCTTCCTCTATCTCGTCTAAATCGTGTGGTTCTATGTCATCATCGCCGTGTTCTACTATCTGCCCAAGTTCAGGTGACACTTCCTCTTCTGCGCAGTTACTATTTAAGAGGCCATCAAAATATCGTGATCATCTTTGCATTATGTCCTCTTTTCCGGATAATAAAATCCCATCCTCTTTTCTTAGTGCAGTCACTTTTGGCGTAAAAGGGGCCCTTCCTTTGTTTACTTTCAGGTAAAACAACCTGCTTTCATTTACACTTCTATGGGCTTCGATATTCTCTAATTGTTTATTAGAGAATGTACACTTTTTCATTCTATGAAGATTTCTATTCATGTCATGTAAAATAAGGTATCTTACTGAATATTTATCCGTTAATTAATTTTTACCATAATAGCGTTGTAACTACTATGAATAATTTGACAGAATTTAATCTGTAGATCGTTCATTCATTATTGTTATTGTAACATTGACTAGTTTTTATTTTGACATTTTGAATGGAAAGTGTATTCGAAAATAGTTCGAATTTATTTTAGCTTTTTAAAATTTTCTTTTAAATTAATCTTATTAATTCATTTGCATTTGTCCGAAATTCTTGAGAAATAAATTAAATTTATAATAATAATTTACACTTTCTGCAATACTACTATTGTTTTATAAGTATTTCTATATAATTTATTGTTTACAAAACTATGGTTCATTAATATTTTGCGGATTGATAAAAAAAAATCGAAAATCTGAATCGATCTTAGTACTTTTTGTTACTGTAATCAGAAAAAAAACTGGTGTGAAAAACTCAAACGATCGCTCTATTACTGCCACTTGTAGATTGTAATTGGTTGTAGGTGATATTGCACGGCGACCTGAAAGATGTATTATGCCCCCCTCTCAGTGCACTTCCGGTCTCCAAGTGTGTTCTCCAGCTACAGACAGCTCGGCCCATCACCGGACAAAGAGCTGTAGAGGCTCCTAGCAAGAAAAAATCTAAGGGCAGAAATGCTGGATTCGAATCCGTAACCTCCGCGTTGCTAGTTCAACGCGCTACCGCTGAGCTAATCTCTTTCTTCTCCCTTGGCTTAGGCCAGTTAACTAGGGACGGAGACCTAGTTTGTGTACTGTATACTGTTCTGTCGAAATGCATGGAGTACTGAGTTGTGGTAACCCAGGGGGCCGTTAGTCACCAAGTAACTGCATGCAACAGACACCCCTTGCTGGCATTACTGCCACTTAGTTATTATTATTATTATTATTATTATTATTATTTTTTTTTTTTAATTTAAGGCGCGTCAACATCTATGGTCATTGGCTCCGGGAGTTTTCTCACTTCACTGCCGGCCTCCGGACAGTATTCTCTCGTTACAGGCAATACTCTTCATCACCGGACAGTGAGCTGTAGAGGCTCGTAGGAAGAAAAAAATCTAAGGTTAGCACTGGACTCGAACCTCCGCGTGGGAGTCCAGTACGGTAACCACTCTATTTTTAGTTATTATTGAGAAAATGCCTTCAAACTTGGAATTTTTACTAAATTTGACTGGTTTCAAATGTTTTATAAATATATGGTTAGGAGAATCTAAACTAAACACGAACTTGAAGGAAACGTGAACATCCCCCCCCCCCCCCGAGCTTTTCTAAAATATATTTATTGGATAAATATTTGCAATTAAAGTGAAAGGTCGATGTATATGTGTGTGTGTAGTTTGTATACCGAGAACCTCTTTGGTATCTTGATCAGGAACATTGCAGGACAACTGGAAAAAAAAAACCGTTCAGTAAAGTTCGCATCACCGGTCAACCGATTTCGTTCAAACTCGGAATCTTCGCAACACATTTTAAACTAATTAACATTATGTAGATGTTTAGTCGTATAGTATATGGAAATAGCACTTAAAGAGGAAAGCCTAACTGTTACGTATTACTACGCGAATTGATAAAACAGGGATACTTCCTTTGGGAGGACTCCCATTTTTCTTACACATACAATTGGCTGGCCACACTGTTAGGTTAGTCATCTTTTATTTTCTATTAATTTTCGTATTAGTTAGATTTATCTAAATGATGTTTTGATTCAGTTTACATCATTTACTAAATGTCAAATTAAATAAGGTTGCTATGCACTTCTTTCGATTATACTTGTCTAATTCATCAGGCATATTATTCTTAAAGAGAACACACCCTGTTCCGAGTCAGTTCTAGTTGCAATCCTTACCTGTACGAGTTACAGAGCTTATTAAGGCACCTGTTGCACTTAGTTCATTTGGGCTCCACGCCATATTGTATTTTATCAGCACGTTTCTTTCAACTTGATGATCTTCATCTTACAGCCCCAGGCGGCTTTTATGGAATCAGCAATCATCTTCTTTACTGGGCCATTAATATTTTCAAGAGGAAATATAGCATTCACGTAATTATTAATTCTACAGGTGGATTAATTTACGAAGCGGTAAGTCAGCTTTTTATATCTTACCCATCCTTACCACCTTTTGGTTATTATTATTATTCTGTCCTAAAACCTGTGATCTTTTCTGACTTAATCGCTGATAATTATTAACTTAAACGACGCAATCAACCATATTGCGCAATACTTCCACCACCGACTTCCTCAACTATTACCATTGTAATACTACTATTATTACATTCATTGTGGATTATCTCTAATCTTGCACATCCAATTGTTTCAAGGAACTATTAATACCAGAACCTTGGTAGCTGAATATTACAACTAGCAACAGTGTGTCCAGTCAAATCTAACGCCTACTGCATTAGCGCTGCGAATTGGGAAGCCTCATTCTCAGGTTAGAATGGTCCTCCTCTATTAAGAAACCGGATTGTAGGGGCTTGCATCTACATCTGCCGTTTCTGACACCAGTATCTAGGATCTGCATGTGCTAGGATAGCATAATCCAGTCCATTTACAGTGCGTTGAACAACAACGTTGCCCGCTGAAGACTAGGATTTGGGTTATCATCACCTTTATGTGATGTAGTGACAAGAAATAAATGTATTATTGAATGAATGATAAAAAGGCTAATTCTTATTTCCAGTCCACCTAGATCCCCATCTCCAGCAAGTGGATTATTTACAATTAAATACTCCACACTAACATATCAAGTCTCCCACTAAAATGAATTTTCCCTAAGAAAAGTTTTAAATAAAAGTTGTAGTCGTTGCAGTCGTTTCCCAGCAAATCGCAAAAAAAAAAAAAAAAAAAAAAAAAAGATTCATTTTGACATTTTGAAACTGCTACTCTCGGTGGTTCGCTAGAACAACTTACATTGAACTATACTAAATCTTACCTGTACTAAGAGAAAGCGAAAATTTGTCTATACATGACGTGCGTAAGAAATTATCGTGTTGTTTTATTAATGATATATTTATCTTTTTTTTATAATGTCATTAGCCCCAATATTTTTAAACAATAAATAATAAATAATTTTATTTGAAAAAAAAAATGTAAAAACAAAGAAATAGGCACATACAGTTGCACAACAACATGCGCTATTTGTGTGATGTATTTTTATATATATATATATATATATAAGAAAGATTTATTGACGTAACTCGCAAATAACATTCTTTATGTTAGCTTTTGTATATTTCTATATTGACTGTGTATTTTTCTTAACATTATCTTATTAGGTTGGGTTGTTTACAATTTTTTTTTTTCCATTCTGTTTTGTTCCTAATTTATTTACTTTACCTTTTTTTTTATTTTTATTTTTTTATCTAGCTATAGCATTTTATCGTATGGCGTGAGATTTTTCATTTATTTTAATAATTTTTAAATATTTGTTTAGTAATCTTTTAAGGATGCGTAGAGTTTATTTTATTTGTTACTAGTAGTTGGGATCAGTTTCCGTCTATGGCGATATATCCATTGGACTAATGGTAGGTTTTATTCCTGATAGGTATTGCAAAAAGTTTAGAATCGTAAACAATGTAATACTATCTGGTACTTTATCCGTCGTAGCATGCATATTTATATTCTTCCTGACCGGTTTCGGATTTTCATCCATCGTCAGAGCAAATTAACCAAGTTCGTGTAGAGAGTTCACTTCAACTTAATGTTTCTGTTACTTGTTACTCACACTTGTTGGTTGTATATAATTATGTGGGGATGTTATAAGGTTATGTTATGTGCATGCTACGACGGATAAAGTACCAGATGTTATCCAGCATTGCGGATCCATCCACATATTCAACAATGTAATACTATATTTAGATGTAGAGACATGAATAGTCTACACCAACATCTGAACCTATTGTTCTGTAAAGTGGTAAATGCATTTAGTTTGAGTGGGTGTTTTGTGGCCTGAGGGTTAAGCTAAAACTCCATGGTTGCATACATCAAAACCAGTTCCTATGTGCAGTAAACTGGTTTGGGGGTGGGGGTTTAGTGGGAAAGAAAGACTATGTACGTGTTGTTGAAATAATAACACTTACAAAGGTCTCTAATCACCAATACCCTTAGAAGTTTATTTCCTTCTAGAATAATATACTTCTAGTATAGTCTAGGTTAGTTTACGTGTAATAACACTTCAGTGGTGACCCATCCAATTTGGTTGCACAATAGCCTTCTCCCTAAAATTTAATGACAATATAATTATTTTCTAAATAAAAAATAAAAATCTGGTTTGAAACACTCACACGAGTTTCTCTTATTACTGTTACAATTTTTCTTTACGTTTCAAATTTTTCTCGTTATTTTCTATCTCTTACTCCTAGTAACAGGAAGTATTGTAATCGTGTCAAATTTTCGATGTCGAGTTTTCACCGGAAATATCCGTTTTGAGGTCTCCTGAGTCCAAAAAAAAATGGTTTTTAGCAAATGGTGTGTGTGTGTGTGTGTGTGTGTGTATGTATGTATGTATGTATGTGAACAGCATAGCTCAAAAACAAAAATCCATAGAAAGTTGAAACTTGATATTCCGTTTAGGTATCACCATGGTATCTGACAGTACGTTATCTATTAAAATTCCTTAACCGGAAGTACCACTTTACTAGTTTTTTTATTTTTAATTTTTTGTCTGTTTTTTTTTCTCAAAAATGGCTCCGACGATTTTCTTTAAACTTGTAATATGAAGTAGCAAGAGCTACAACTTTTATTTGAAACATTTCTCTGGGAAAAATTCATTTAAGGGCCCTTTTGGGGGAGGGATGGGGGTTACGATTGTCATCTAAAGTGCCTATCATAGTTGATTATACAATTCTATCATCCAAACAAAATTAATTAGAAATAAATAGATGGCCAAAATTCGGGAGTTTCAAGAAAATTAGTAAACCGGAAGTGCGCTATTACTGAACAGTTTTTTTTTTTTTTCAATTATTGACGAATTTCATTAAATTTGTTACACAAACTACAAAATTTGTCAATTATAATTTTGAGTACTGGAGTGTTTCACATCAAATTTTTTTCTAATATTAAATGTAGAGATAATGGGGGAAAAATACCTATATAGGCAGGTAAAAAAATTGTGATTAAATTATAGTCCAGTCTAGCCAACCAAACAACATTGAACAACAACAAAAAAAATAACAATCGAAATTTAGCAACACAAATTCCGGTCTTTGCTTCTTAAAATAATTTTTTGTTTTAAATAAAAGTGGTATCCTTCTGTAGTTTGCTTGCAAACCTTTGATTGTAATTCTTTTAGTAGTGGGGAATTTTAACGGAAAATACGTTTGTTTGTTTGTTTGTTTGTTTTTTCAGAGGGTTCCCCCTATTTGGTTAAAAAGCGAACGTACGTTTTCTCAGGATAAAAACCGAACGAAAAAGCACTGCAACGATTCTATTTGAAACAGTTTTCTGAAAAATTTTGATTTTGATGATGCTTGTGGAGTTTTGTCGTGGGATTGTCATGACATATTGACATTGTCTTCTTGTCTACAATTTAATCACTTTAACTAGCTTTCTACCATCAGTAATACAGAGTTTATATAATATGTTAATACAATCTTGTTGTTCCCCCCCCCATAGGAAAAAATGCCCTCTTTGATGAATTTATGAATATATTATTTTTATGATGATATAATTTCTTTGTATAAAAGTAACGATCTTGCAATCGACCAGCTGGTACCTGTCGTAATGATATATTAGATTAAAGGTCTTCTATATTTGTCACCCAGTGGACAATCATAGATTATTAAATGTCCCTATGTTTGATCATTTATTGTTGTCACGGGAGCTACAATTTTTGTCGTTAATTATATAAAATCTAGGTAAGTAATATGGTAGTTCTTTAATGACTAGTCTGTCCGTAGTTATGCCTGTTTGTAATTAATTTTAAAATGTTGTATATAGTGTTTTCCTGTCCTATACTGTCGGTATGTATTTCTGGATTTCTTTATCTTTTGTCGTATTCATCCATACCTTAAGTCTGTTTTTTTCATAAGACATAACCAGATAACTTTTACCTAGCGACCACACTTTTCAATTGCCACTACTAGCTTTAAAATCACTTCTTGAAGGTCAAAGTTGGTGTATAATAAAAACAAGATGTCAAACTAACAATACTATCAGTTTCTGTTAGTACCTAGTAAGAGAATATATTTTGGTTGTGTCAGATTTTCGAAATGGTCCAAACTTTTCATCGGAAATACATAACTAGAGTACACTGCATACGAAAAAAATACTTTTAACGAATAGTGTGTGTGTGTGTGTGTGTGTGTGTGTGTATCTAAACAAAATAAGTCAAAAACGAAAAATCGCGGAAAGCTCTAAACTGTGTATTCCATGTAGATTCTACCATTATATCTGACACAAAGGTTTCAGGCGAAATCCATAAACCGGAAGTATCGTTTAAAATTTTTGTTTCTTTTAAATTTTCGCGATTTTCTCAAATTTTCCCGTGACGCTCGAGCTTTTTAGGGGCTCCAGGGGAACGCGGTACTCTAAAAACTCGTAAAAACCCCTCTTCCACTAAAACTTTCAATACGGTGTACGTAAACTTGAATACTATTAATTATATTTTATAAACATTAGTGATTTTATCCGTCCTAGCATGTATATTTGTGATGTTTCTGACCGGTTTCGGATTTTCCTTCATCGTAAGAGTCAAATTATCAAGTTCGTGTAGAGACTTGATTTCAATTTAATGTTTCTGTTACGCCATGAAATGTAGTTGATGATGCTGTATTGTTTGTGTAGTAGTAGCGTGTAGCACGAGTAGTTTTGTAAAGGGGCTAGGGAGGGTATAAGTTTAATAGATAGAGAGAAGTATTAGAAATAGAGAATAAGAAATCCACTTTTAAATAAATAATTGAACTACATATTAAATTAGTAAATTTACAAGATAATTATTAATTTTGAATCTTGAATTAACTTATAAATGCAAGGAAACAATAACTAGTAGCTAGATTGTTTGAAACTCAAATGTTAACACTTGAACTGGCACTGAATTTACGAGAGCGATTCTTGATACCAAATGTTCTAGTTCAATGTCTAATTCAGCCTATCCAAAAAATATTCTGCTCTAGCGGGGGATTTTCTCCTAAAAAACAGTTGGCCAAGTGGCATTGTCCTACCATAACGGATTCTTGTCCCCTTGTCTCTTTAATAGCACTGACCTTAACTTAATAGTACGTGAATCTTTCCCCTGCACTACAATACACTATTTGCAGTAGCAAATAATTAAATATTTTATTTCAAATGACAAAATCCCAAATATTATCCAGTACTGCGGACCCATCCCCATATATTCAATATACTAGAAGCATTGCTCCTTAGGCAGAGCTAACTCAGTGATATTTTACGTGTTAGCCTGCTTCATTTTGTGGTCATATAAGGATTTCGGGCTTTCGCCCATCATCAGACTGTCTTGATAAACAGTGTGTTAAAGCAGACTTGAAGAGAGCAAAATCAGTTTATACACTCTTTTTATTAAATAAAATTTTAACAACGAGATAAAACTGACATAAATATTTTATATATATAAAAAAAAAACTAGCACTGAAATAAATTGAAAACAGCTGAAATAAATTGAAAGCAACTGTAAAACTGACTAATGGAATTTGATGAACACATTTTTTTTGCAGTTAGGAAGCATTTTTGGGCCTATATTTAGATTGAAACATTTTTGACACAAAATTACTTCAACATTACGTCTTTAAATTTACGTCCCTAATTTTTCCAGAAAGAGTTATTTTATGACATTATATTTATGACTTATATATTGTATCAGATCTTTTACAATCTGAGACTTGAGAATTCCATTAAGGAGAAAAATACCTTTTTTTGGTTTTAGGACCAGTTTGTGTTCCATTCATCTCTTACTGTTGTGAGAGAGGAATTAGTTTCAATTTTTTTTTTTTTTAAATTAGGTTTTCAGCCGGAAATACATAACTCCACTGACTTTCGAAAAAAGGATTTACGAAAAAGGGGGGTTTCCTTAGTTTTACGAAACGTTTTCTCGAAAATGATTCAAACGATTTTCTTATAACTGTAAATGCTTTACTGCTTTACGCATACAATCCTAGCGGAAAAATGAGATTTAGTGATTCTAGAAATCTCGGTTGGATAGCAAGTGCTACCTTTTCGACTGCAGTGTAATCATAGTCGAATAACTATCCTGTTTACTGAAAAACTTTAACATGTATCCCCACTGTAGTCCTGATGACGGTTTTAGTAAAAATTTCAAATTCGATGAAATAATAGGAATAATTGTTTTAATTACAAAGAGAAAGGTGTAAGAGTTTCGTACCAAGAATTGTAAAACATGAGAATAGAATTGAACTCTATCGTCATGAAGAGTGTTAAATACCAAAGCTATATATAGTTTCTATTTTTAGTAGAACATTTACTGTACATATGGTCCAGGGATGGGTTTTGTAATATTCTTTTCTTTTATAATACTTTGTGTGCATATAGTATGACATATGTTTGTTACAATAAAGTATTTTTTTATGTATATCTTGTTCTTTTTGAGATGAATATAGCATGACATGTTCTGAGTGAGTGTATTGTGTTGCGTGTCTGCTAACAATATGGCAGAGTTGAGTTTTATATCTACTTATTGCTACAGTTTGTCAACATTCTTGTATCACCTGCATCTTTAGTGAACTATATATTTATATATAGTTTTTTTAAGCCAGGGCTTTTTTTTTTTTTTTTTTTTTTTGATGGGGAGACAGAATTTCTGTGGGAGGCCTCTCCCTACATGCATACTCATAACTTACCCTAGATCCAAGTGACCTCAAAAATCTGACGTGCAACATAACAATGGCGTATTCCCGTTATTGTCAGTTTCACTGCACCTTTTGTTAAAGGCGGCCATGAAATGGTCACACCTGGCGGTGGGTGTGCTGGCTGGCGACGTCCTTGTCAACGCGCGCTCTCTCTCTCTCACACACACACACACACAGAGAGAGAGAGAGAAAGAGAGAGAGAGAACACACCAAAAAGAAATTTTTGCTAGCAGTAATGGCCGATATATATATATATAGACGGGGGGGATATTATTATTAATCTTTAAGGTAGGACCAAATCCTACACTATCCAAATCTATTACGCCCTATACAGCTACTTCAAATAATAAACAAGCCTGATCTAGAACAGATCGGACAATAATCTAAAAATACTTCCTCTTACTAGGAGTAAGAGAAAGTAAAAAAGATGAAACTGGCTAATCTATTCCATAGATATTCCTGTTTCGAATAAAGTTCGGAAAAGATTTTTAAAGATTGTATGATTTTTCCTAGGTCCTCTGAAGCCCACGGTCCGGTGATGTACAGAAATCGAGAGAACGCTGTCCGGAAGTCGGCAGTGCACTGAGAAGTCGGCGAGACCATAGATATTGACCACGCCTTAAATTAAAAAAAAAAAAAAAAATCCTGAGATTCCCATACAATCTGCCACTTCTTAATGATATTTATTTAGATAAATAATTTCTCGTAATGAAAAGTATTTCTTTTTAAAATAGATTGTGAAAAGAGGGGGGGGGGGGAATATAAAAAGTATCAACAATACTATTGGATATAATCAATAATTTAGTATTTACTGAAAAACAGAAGAGCTTGTTAAATATTTGGTAGTTTCTCAATTTTCACATGCCACTCGTTTTACATGACCCTGCATACCATTGATCTAATATTGTTTGGTCGTGATTTATATTCTTTATATATATTATTTAATATATACTCGTATTTATATATTCTTGATTTAATTTATTCCTTTTTTTTCCTCTATTGTTTGTTATTTTTGATGTTTATCTAATTTTTAATAAATATATACATAATAATTGTATTTATTCATTTAAAATTAGCGTTCATTAGTAAATTGACCTTGTAAAAGGGATGAATATATATTGTATTTAACAATATAATTCTCACTATCTTTCATTTTTAATATTATCTTCACAAAATACCATTATGAAATAGATCTTCAAGTTTTCAAGAAACCATGACATCTATATTGTTATTTTTAATTACTTTTTGAAATGGTCTTTAATACCATCATACTAAAGATTATAAATAATGATTTCTGCCCATTTATATATATATTAACCTCGATTCGCGTTAACTATATTTAATTTCTGACCAATCTCTTCTCCTTTGCCTGGCCAGCGCCCACAAACCTCAAATGTTTTAATATCAATGTTAATAAAATCTATTTTTAATTTCTCTTACTCCTAGTAAGAGGAGAAGTATTGTAATGGTGTCAAATTTTTGATATCGAGTTTTCACCAGAAATATCCGTTTTGAGGTCCCCTAAGACCAAAAAAGTGGTTTTTAGCAAATTGTATGTGTGTGTGCCTGTGTGTGTGTATGCATGTATAAGCATAGCTCATAAACGGAAAACCGTAGCAAATTGAAACTTGATATTCTGTAGTTATCACCATGGGATCTGACAGTACGTTATCTGTCAAAATTCCTCACCGGAAGTATCACGTTACTAGTTGTTTTTTTTTTTTACTTTTTTTTCAAACTTGGTATATCAACTACACATACTTAGAGTTACGGCTTCCTCTAAAGTGCTATTTCAGTTTATTATACAATTCTGTCATCTAAATAATGTTAATTAGAATTAAATATGTTGTTGAAATTCCGAGTTTGAAAAAAATCGGATAACCGGAATCGCCCATTCTCAGAATGGCTCCGACTATTTTCATGAAACTTCATGTATAAACTAAACATACAAAGATCTACAACTTTTGTTTAAAACATTCCTCTGGGAAAATTCATTTAAGGGAGGAGTGGGGTTATGTTTTTCTCTAAAGTGCTATCAATTCTAACATGTAAACAAAATTAATTAGAAATAAATAGATGGCCGAAATTCCGACTTTCAAGAAAATTAGTAAACCGGAAGTGCGCTTTTACTGAACAGTTTTTTTTTTTTTCAGTTTTCGACGAATTTCATTAAAATTTAGTTCACAAACTATAAAATTTGTCAATTATAATCTTGAGAACTGGAGTAAGAGAAAGTTGTGTGAGTGTTTCACACAAGATTTTTTTTTTTTAATCTTCTATTTTCTATTTTTACTGGTATTTTCCCTTAAAAGTATAGAATTAGTAAATCTGGTGGTAAAATTTAGAGATAAATCTTAACGATCTTAGCCCCCACTCCGAACATAACACAGATTTGCCCACATCATGAGCGACTAACTACATCAATAAACGAGAGTTGTAAAAGAATTTTTCCTCTAGAGTTAAATATTTTTATTTTTTCTGCAACCATATTAAATTGGTTCTTAATTTATATAAATATAAAAAAAAAAATAATGTGATAAAGTGCAAATACTGAGAATTTATATTTTAATTCAAGTCAAATTCTCCCTCTCACTATATATAATATAACCTGCTCCGTTTGGTATAACCTCTCTGAGATTTGTTTTGATCTTGTTTACGCGTGGATATTTTCGTGGTTTTAAAAAAATAAATCAGACGGACAGACCAACAGAAAATGCATAAGGTATTAGTGCAAAAATTAGAAATGATATATCTTTAATAACAGTTTTATATATATATAACTGATCATTTCACTAACTAGGTAACCTGGATTATTTCATACATATTAATATATATATTGCATATGATTGTTTATTTTTAGAAATAGTAACAATTTTATAATATATATTTAAATATCTTACACAACTAGGCGGTATATTTATATCAATAATTGAGGTTAATACTAAATTTAATATTATGTTGACAATTTTCATAGTGTAATTTATAAAAACCAGGTTTCTCCATTTCTCAACGGTTTTACATCCTTCTTTTAACTTAAATATTGGCAACTTTTCTTTCTTGTATATAAATTTTTGGCTATATTTATTATTTTTTATATACAAATTTGGATTATGGATAAAATTAGAAATGATATTTTGATTGAATTTTTAACTGGATCACGTATCCGTGGATTTAATTTACTTTTCTACTTTCTTTGTTCTTAAATTCTGTTGAAAAAGGCATTTCAGGATTTAAGAATTTAAATTTGAGTTTAACAGAATTTTTGGAGTTAAAATTTATCAACTGTAATTTTAGGATCTTGTATTAAGAGGAAGTTATATGAATGGGGTTTCATTCTATTCTCTTCAGTATTTGATTACTTTTCTCCGGCTCGATAAACGTCTTACAGTAGATCCCCCAACCAGGCCTAAAAAGATAATATCTCAAACAGACGATTTCAACTACCATCACTACTTCTTGGGAGACGATTTAAAGTATTTATTGAACTATACAGGTGTTCTACCATCTTGTGGACGAGTTCACCACATAAGTGGCTCAGATTGATTTGTATCTTTCCACCAATTTAATATGTAAATAGAAAGAAAGAAGTAAAAAAGTTTTCTTCAGAAATGCAGCTGAGTACGAAAAGGCTTTTTGGCGCAAGAACTATACTTGTTTGTGTGAGCGTATTTTTTTTTTTTTTTGTGAAGGGGGCGCCAATGCAATGCGACCTTTCGATCTATTGTGGTGTGCCCCCTGGGTGCCGCAGGCTATTCGCCCACAGCACCCGAACAGATGTCCCAAATGAACATCCGTTCTACGGAACTTCCATCAGGTTAAGATCCCTGAGGAATCCTAGTTACCTGACGGGCTCTAGAGAGATTATATCCCCCTCCTCCACCTGGTAGCTACCCACGTCTTGAATCTTCTCTGAATGGCAGCCTCGCAGTCTGTTAAGAGATGTAATGGAATGGAGTTTCAAGCATGAGCTGTCACTTTCCAAGTCCAACTTCGTCAGATATCCTCTAAATCGGCAATGCCCCGTGAGGAAACCCATGAGAACGCGGAGCTTGTTCTTTTGTGTGAGCGTATAGAATAATAAAAAGTAAATATAAAAAAGAAAGACTTATATTTCGCCTAGTTCCTATCATAGGAACATTGCGGAAATTTTGACGGAAAATTGAGCCGGAAATTTTTTATGGCTCAAAAAAATCTATAACAAGAAATGCAGAATAAAAAATCGCAGAAAAACTTTCTTTTTTTTTTTTTATTACTTTCTCTTACGCCTACTAGTTAGTGGAAGTATTGTAATTATGCCAAATTTTCTATATCGAATTTTCACCGGAAATACACGTTTTGAAGCCCAGAAAAGTGGTCTGTGTATGTGAACAGCGTAGCTGAAAAATGAAAAATCGCAGATAAAATTCAAACTTGATAATCGGTTTAGGTTACCACCGACATTAAGTTATCTGTCAAATATTTCTCAACCGGAAGTATCACTTTACCAAAATGAATTTTTCAGTTAATTTTTTTTTTTTGCGATTTTCTTGAAAACGGCTCAAACGATTTTTTTTAACTTTTTATATTAACTACATATATACAATAAGCTACAATTTTTACTTGAAAGATTTCTCTTGGAAAATGTTATTTAAGGGAGCTTTTGGTTTTTTTCGGGTTATGTTATTCCATAAAGTGCTATTTCCATTTATTTATACAATTCAGTCATCTAAATTATATTAATTAGAATTAAATATATCACCAATATTCCGAGTTTAAAAAAAAATCTATTGACAGGAAGTGCCTATTTTACTGAACACTTTTTTTTTTTTTTCCAGTTTTCTTGCGATTCTCTCGAGATGTGATGCGATACTTCTTAGTCCTGCTCATACTTGCTATTCCATTTAGATATCACACTGGCATACAGCAAGTTTTTTAAATCAAAATCCATCTACCGAAACATTACTTACTGCATTAAACGTATTTTTTTTTTATTATTTTTTTTTTTTTTTTGTGATTTGCTCAAAAACGACTCGTAATTGATTTCCTTTAATCTTAGCCCATATTACCTGCAAGTTGATTGTTGGAGGAATCTGTGGAGGAGAAGCTTTCTTATTTTCAATCTGTTTTGTTGAGGACTTTGATAAGTTTAAGAATTATTTTATGTTAGATTTTTATTATTAAATGTGAGAATATTATTCCTAAAATATATTCTCACTTAAAAATAATAAAATTTTTCTTAATTGAATAAAATTAAAAAGTGAAAGTGTTGAAAATTAATTATACGTCCTTGTTCTTTATCTTTTTTTTTTTTTTTTAGTCCAATTTTGTATTGAATGAATTGCCTTTTATGGTAATACGTGTAGATGTCTATCATTGAATTTTTAGGTTTATGTCAAAATATTTAAAAAAAATTTAAATAACAAAATTTCACCCCATTGTAATTAATGTTTTACTTTAATTAATTTTTTTTTTTTTTTTTTAATGAATTAAAATTATAACAAAACTAAAATAATATAGTTATATCCTCTCGACGTTAATACTTAAAACATTTGCTACCATAAATGTCGTAAAAAGTATTTCTTGTCTATGGAATTTTATCCATTCTAAATTTAAGAAGAGTTAAATATTACGTATATGTTGGTACTAATATGTCAAATTTGAAGAAAATCGGCTAATTGGATTTAATGTTTTGGAGCGATTAATATCTTAGAGCGATTTCCAGGGTGAGTTACAAATTCCTTTTATTGTAATTTATTTTATAAATATTTAAAAAAAAAACCCTATGGCGCGCAACAGCCCAAAGGGCTAAGGCTTGCCAGACAGCGATTTGAATAGGGGGCGTGTGTTAAGCACACCATTTAGTTCCGGCCTTCGCTACCTAGGGCGCTACTGACTGTAGCTTCCCACTTTTCATCACGATGCTGAGAAAACACCTCTTTTGCCTTCACGGGAATCGAACCCTGAATTCTCCCACGAAAGGCGAGCACGCTAACCACTAGACCAACGCGTGAGGACTATAAACCAGTGCGAATTTTTCACACTAGATTGATTTGTTAATGTATTTTATATATTCTTACTAAAAATCACTCGCTATATATATTACTGTTATTTTTATCTTGCCTATTTATCGACCCTGTTTGATAACGGTTTTTTTGAATGTCCTATATCACCGATTTGATGCTATATACGCTTTTTTTTTGTCATTTATTTTTGTAATTGTTTTAATTTCGTAATTTCAATCAATTAGAATAATTGATTTGGTATGCAAATATTTAACATTAATTGACTATCAACTAAATAAGTTTGTCCTCATTTTACAATAGAAAATGGTTATATATATATATTGAGGAGTTTGGGTTTGAAATGAAGAGATCCCCGGATTCGAGTCCACAATCCTTACATTCTTTAGCCCTATATATCACTGTGATATTGGCGATAGTGTCTGTAACGAGAAAACATTGCATAGAGAAGCCTCCCCGGAGGTTATGGGCTCACTGGAGTTTTAGATAGCTTAGGGTTAGCCCTTCCCCTCACACAATAAAAATAAATCTTAACGAATAATTTATTTACTGTTGTGGTTGGTTCCGCAGAGCTAGAAAGCATCAGAGACAATTTCCGTGATAGCCTGCTACTTTTTGTGGTCATCGACCGGTTTCGGGCGATCGCCCATCTTCAGGATGCGTTTGTCACACAGTGCGATAACACAGACTTGCACAGAGCAAATTCAGTTTTCGTGAACTGCCAAATTCATCATTATGCGAGATCCCGCAAATTTGGTTTTGGGCCAGTGAAGTATTTATTTATTTATTTATTTATTTTTTGTTGTAATCCAAATTATTTATATTATTTATATGTACTAATTGATCATGACCTCGCTCAGAGGAATAGAGTGGAGCTCTTCTGGGTAACCGGATATACGGGTATAGAGGGCAATGAGAAGACGGACAAGTTGGCTACATTAGGATCTTCACTACCACGTTTTGTGGTCCCTAGGCCGTTTTGGCAGTAGCCGTCAGGTCAAGCAATTTCGCAACGAAAAGTCAAACAATAAAGGAATAGGGAACAGGGAGACACACGGAAGGTCGTCTCCTCCAGACTAACAGATTTATAAAAAGACATAAGATAAATGATAAATAAAATAATTATAAATAAATAATGATAAATAAAAATTCAGTTTTGATAAGTGAATTTGTTCTGTGCAAGTCTGTGATATCATATTGTGTGACAAACGCATCCTGAAGAATGGGCGAACTCCTGAAACCGGTCGATGACCACAAAAAGAAGCAGCCTATCACGGAAAATGTCTCTAATAATTTATTTAGGACAAAGTTTTAATATATTTTAATTTTGATTTTCTAATTAAGTTTTGGCACCATTAACGTGTTAATATGTCTTTATTGTTGTAATTGAAATATTAACAGTTTACGCTAGAATAACGTATTATCGCCTCTTAATATGAAAACTATTCTTGGATATTATTAATGGATGCATTATAAACTGAAAAGAAATAAAATTATGGCCAATATTACCGTATAAAAATACATTTTCTTAGAAAACTTGTTTCACAATCGCTAAGTGTTTGTATGTATGTATATGTGCGTTCAGTAAGTATATCTACAAAGTTTGAAGAATTCATTTGGAATCATATTCGAGAAAATCATGAAAAAAGTGTGTATTAAAAAAAAAAAAAATTAATTAAAGTTGCTCTTACCGTTGACAGACTTGTCCGTGTAACCATGGTAACATTTGCGATAATAGTATCTAATCGGATTATCAAGTTTGAGTCACCGGTTTTTTCATATATTTTGTTCACAAACACACACGTTCGCAGAGAGAGAATTAATTTTTTATTTATAGAGAATTTATGAAATAAACAACCAAACGTTAGCGTTATTTTTGTCAAGGAAAAGCAGAGACACACACACACACACACACACACACACACACACACACACACACACACCAATCACACAATTCGCTAAAAAGTTTTTTTTTTGTTGTATTTCCGGTGAAAATGTAATTTCGAAAATTTCTTGTGAATTTCCTCATTCTAATAAAAAAAAAAGGAAAAAAATGCACCAAAATTTGCAAAACATTCAATTATAAATTCATTTTGTAGACATGAACAATAGATTTATTTAACAAAGTCTGGTAAATAATTATCATTTGAATGGACATAAAAATAAATTAAAAAAGACACGTTGTGACGTCGTAAAATATTGCGCACAACCGAAAGATTTTCAAAATTTTAATAAAAAAAAAAAAAATTGTTTTTAGGAACTAGTAATTTATAAAAATAGGTATTATTATTATTATTATTATTATTATTATTTGTCGGTGGGGAGGGAAACCCTACGCTATCCAAAGCCTCACTGGGCCCATATAGCTACCCCAAGAAAAACAACAACAAACCGGTCTAGAACAAATATCCAGACCTGGATCCAGTCCATCTAAGATTCACCGCAATTCGAATAAATCGGACAATAACCTTAAGCGGAAATGCCTAAGCTCTTCCTGTTCCGACCAAAGATCCTGAACCTAATTTCCTTACAACCCAGACAATCAAATGGATGGATGTTTCCTCCTCTGACTCACAGACTCTACAAAATAGATCCGGCATGAGCCTCATTGTGTAGAGATGTCTCCTTAGATTAGATTAGATTCTAAAGGGGGAATCGGCTCTTCAGCCTGCGACACCCTATGGATCTATTGTGGCACCCCCCTAGTTGGAGGCTCTTCCCACCGGACTGTGGAATTGGGGGGGGGACTCCCAGGTGGTCAATTAGAGCACCTGCCATCAGAGCACCCTCTCGAGTCCTGCTTGCCTTAAAAGACTTAATAGGTTCAAGAGGGGGCCCCGGCTAAGCCTTGTTGGCCCCAGTTTCTCTTTACCAAAGAGGCGGTACCTTAGCCAGACCAGCCCCTCGCACTGACATACCACGTGCAGCGCCGTCTCCTCTTCTTCCTGACAGAACCTACACAGGCTATCCGTTGCCAGGCCCATGCGATGCATGTACTTATTTAGTCTACAATGGCCAGTGAGAACGCCAATTGCTATCCTTATGGGCACCCGGCCTAAGTGGAGTAATTCCGCAGTTAGCTTGGGCGAGTGGCTATGGATAAACGTTTTCGCCTGCCTCTGGCCTGAAGTTTTGACCCGCCGTTCCCTCGATCGGTCCTGCATCCATGTCTTGATGGATGCACTCCTGAGGCATCTTTAGACGCCACAGAACGGCCGCCTGCTCTGATTGAACCCTCCCGGGCCAGGCGGTCCGCCGCCTCATTGCCTCTATAACCCGAGTGCCCAGGTACCCAAACCAGGAAGACCTTATTATGGCTACTAATCCTACACCGGCCTTGAGCTGATCTCCCACTAGTCAGTTGCCCGCAGAGCAGCCTGGCTATCCGAATAAATGACGACTCTGGAGTTATACACTCCCCGTCTTTTCATTTCGGCGGCACAGATAGAGATGTCTCTTTAAACCACAATGTCCAGTAAGAGATCCAACTAGATGCCTGAGAGTGATCCGTGAAAAACATATCAACGTTTCACTGAAGGCCTTGTCCGGACCCCCGATGAGCATTTTGGACTGCCGAAAACCAACTAAGCTCATCCATAAAAGAATGAATGCTGTGATGCTATCCATGTCTGGAAGCCTGACAGATATGTGCCAGAAGACACTCCAACAGCAGGCTTGGGACCACTGAAAGGGATAGAAGGCGCCTAATTTGGCAAACCTATTCACCTTCCTCATTCCCAATAAATCCCCATGTGACCTGGCATAAAAATAGGTAACTATATATGATGAAAGATTGAAAAACATTTTGTTCTGTTTATTAGAGATAATGGAAATTGCGCACAATTTTATTCCACAATTCACCATTATTTGAAGAAAAAACAATTTAGCCCCAATCTCTGTCCAATTACATTAATTGAATGTATAATATGGACCTGTATATATAAAAAACGAGTTTAATATACTCAGTGGGGAGGTTTAGCTTGAAATTTCTTACTGTAAACTGTGTAAAAAAAAAAAATGTTTGTGTGATGTTGAATGGGACTGACAGATTGTGTGCTTATCTGTGCACATATCAGGCTGTCGGGATTTTATACGGGTAATTGATTAAGAATATGAATTATTATTATTATTATTATTATTATCCGATCTCGGGTGGGCCATGTCCCGGCACTGCAGCCAACAGAGGCTTATTGTGCCACCCCCGATAGTTCCTAGTAGACAAACCCTCCCTCCTTAAGGAGTTTCAGGGCCTTCATCACCAGGTCGTTTTGAGCTACTATCTCCTCAGGTCGCAAAGTACCGAAGGTTTCATACCTCAATCTGATTATTGCTACGCAATCGAACAACAGGTGGGAGGCCGTTTCCTCCTCTTCCTGACATAGTCTGCACAAGGGTTCCGCTCGAATGAGTCCTACCTTGTACAGATGTTTCCTGAACCTACCATGACCCGTAAATAGTCCCGTCACCAGAGAAATCTGGCTCCTACTCAGACTAAGAGTCATTCGGGTTCTTCGTTTACACAGTCCTGGCATCATCCTTTTACTGTGTATAACACCCGGGTTCCTCCTCAGAGCTCTTCGTGCTTACTGCGACACCACTCTCTAATCGCTGCACGAATTGCTCCGCTAGTTATTCCCAGGACCGGCTCTGGACCAATGAACGGAGTGCTAGCCCCGTTCCTGGCCAGTTGATCAGCCGTCTCATTCCCCTCAACCCCTGCATGTCCAGGCACCCACAACAGCTGTACCTTGTTGTGCCTGGAGAGTCTCGACAATGCCTCTCGACATTCCTTCACCAGGGATGAGGTAGTTCTGTGAGCTTCTAAGGCTTTCAGTGCAGCCTGACTGTCCGAGCAAATGCGTATGACCTTGCCCCTTGGGGCTCTACGCAGGTTTTCCTCGGCACAGACCTTAATAGCAAACACTTCAGCCTGGAATATAGTGGAATACCTGCCCAACGGCCTCTCAATTAATACCTCTGGGCTCATTCCATATACTCCCGCTCCAGTCCCGCACTCCATCCTAGAGCCATCTGTAAACCACAGAGGCCCTGTCCGATAGAGTTTTTCCCACCCTTGGACCATTCCGCCCTAGAACCTAGGAACACCCGAAATGGAACCTCGAAGTTGTATGTTGGACAAATGCTATCCTGGGCCATGTCTGTCACAGGGCCTGGGTTGACCTTTAGCAATATGTCCAAATGTTTGGCTAAGGAGCCGCACTGCCTCCAAAGACCATTTTTGCGCAATCTATGTGCACTGGCCCTCGCCTCCGCTTGCACTAACAAGTGCAGCGGTGCCAAGCCCAGCAGCACCTCCAGCGCAGATGTCGGAGCACTTCTAAAGGCGCCCGTAATGAGGAGGCACCCCAGCCTCTGTACTCCACTGAGGCATCTCTTGGCTGTCTCCTGTTCCGTCTTAGGCCACCATACCACCGCGCCATAAGTTATGACCGGTATAATGGCCCGAGTATATATCCAGTGGGTCATCCTTGGAGTTAGCCCCCATGACTTCCCACAGGCCCTTGTAGCACAGCATAGCGACTTTTTAGCTTTCTGCACTATATATTCTAGATGTGCGTTCCAAGTGAGCCTGGTATCTAAGATAACTCCCAGATACTTGACTCTATCCGACACATCCAGTATCTTCCCGAAGAAGGACATTGCCCTGTATACCTCAATATCCCTCCTCCTAGTAAACGGTACAAGAGTGGTTTTCTGTGGATTTACCCCAAGGTCCACTCTACTGCACCATTGTTCTATGCGCCTAAGCGCCTCTTGTAGGAGCTCCCCGACTGTAGATTCGTGCCTGCCTCTGGCTACCACCACTATATCATCAGCGTAGCCCAGCACGGAACATCCAGTACCACTAAGCTCCTCCAACAGTTCATCCACAACCATGCACCACAGAAGCGGGGATAGAACCCCACCCTGCGGGCAGCCCCTTGTGGGCGTAATCTCTAGCGAAGCTTCACATAGGCTTGCTATAATCCTCCGAGTTTTAAGCACGCTGTCGATCCATCTAACGATGGGTCTACTGACACCGCGCCTTTCTAACGCCTGAGTAATAAGGCTGAAGGTCGTGTTGCTGAACGCACCCTCAATGTCCAAGAACACACCCGCCGCTGTTTCCCTGCCATGTACCGACACCTCCAGTTCTCCAACAAGAGAATGGAGAGCCGACTCACAGGATTTCCCCGACTGGTAGGCATGCTGTGCGGGGTGCAGAGGATATCGCCCCAGCACCACCTCTCTAATTTGCAGGTCCACCAGTTTTTCCAGAACTTTCAACATAAATGAGGAAAGACTGATCGGTCTACATGCCTTAGCCTGGGAGTGCGTTCTTTGCCCAGGCTTCGGTATAAATAGTACTCTTACAGACCTCCATGTTCTAGGAACATGGTTGAGAGCCAAACATGCTCTCATCAGCCTGCATAGTATAGGAGTAAGAGTTTCCCCACCCTTCTGTAACAAGGCAGGGAATATTCCGTCAGGTCCTGGTGACTTAAATGGTTTAAAGTGGTTAATTGCCCACTTTACCTTATTGTAAGTGACGCAGCTTTTGGCTACAGACCAGTCCTCCCTGGACCCCCGCCGAAGGCCGAGATCCCCCAAGTCCTCATCTGCCCTTCTCGCTAGCGTCACCTGTGAGTCCGGAAAGTGTGTCTGGATCAACAGTTCCAGAGTGTCTCTTTCGGACTCCGTAAAGTCACCATCCGGTTTCCTGATAGTTCCGATTGGATTAACCGGCACCTTAGATAATATCTTGTGGAGTTTGGCCCCTTCTGAGGTCGTTTCGACCTCCTCACATAGCCTCCTCCACGAGTCCCTTTTGGCTTTCCGAATGGCCATGTTGTAAGAGGTGAGGGTTCTACGGTACTCCTCCCATGAGCCTCTCCTCTTTGCTGCATTAAACAGTTTCCTAGTCTCAGCACGGAGCTTGGTCAGCTGATTATTCCACCAGCTGACCTTTCTTGAGGATGACCTCACCACCTCCGCGCAGTTCTCCTGGTACGCATCAAGGATGACCTTCTGCAGTTGGTCTGCCGCATCCTCGATGTCCTCCCCAGTTACATAGGTCTGATTAACTGTTTTGATATTATGGTCTAAATCCTGTCGATACGAATCCCAGTCCATACGTCTGGGATTCCTGTAGCTCCACAACTGTCTACAGTCAGACAGGAGATCAAACCTTATGTACATGTGATCCGAAAGTGAGGGTTCCCTGGACACATGCCAGCTTCTCACCAGAGTCGACATAAAATTAGTCGCTATGGTGAGATCAATCACCTTCCTCCGTCTAACATTAAAGAAGGTGGGTTCTTCACCCTCGTTTATCAAGCACAAGTTATTCGCTAAGATAAATTCCAAGAGTGACTTACCTCTCTGATTCGTATCTGTGCTGCCCCATACCTCATTATGTGCATTGGCGTCACATCCGATCAGTAGTTCCAGTCCACCATCCTTACAGTAAGTTACCAAATTCTGCAGCTCTTCTGGTGGTGGTGGCTCTGTTGAGTCGAATGGAAGGTAGGCTGACACACAGACAAAGTCTCTGGATCCTCCCTCCATGCGTAGTCTCACCCTAGCCGCTGTCTGGTCCCTGTAACAGAAATCAGTCAGCAGTAAAAAGGTAATATCTTTCCTAACATACATGCATGTTCTAGGATTGTCCAGGCTACGATTGTACACAATCTTACCTGCAAGTTCACCCAGCCCAGCCACTCTTCCTCGTACCAGCCAGGGTTCCTGTATCAGGGCTATAGCGATGTATTCTCTCAAGAGATAGTTTGATAGCGCTGCCGACGCTCCTTTACTATGATGGAGATTTACCTGCAGTACTCTCCATCGATTCTTAAGGTTCGTCTTCCCCTCAGGTATCATTCTTCGTTTTAACGACGACCCTGGACTTCCCCATATCCATCCCGAGAAAAGTCTCGAGATTGGATTTTCTTCGGCGTTCCAGGACTTCTTCAGAAATGCCAGTTACCAGGGTATGTCCCCGGGCTTCAGCATTCCTGTTGATCGCTCTCCAGTCTGCAGTGCCTAGGTCTACGTTCTGCGAACGCAGCTTTTCCAACACCACAGTTGGGGCCTTCTCCCTCAGCGTCCCTGCCACCCACACCAACATCTTGGCAGTCCTGAGGGCTTCCTTGGCAGAATAGACCTTCAGAGGATTCGTCGCTGAAAGACCTGTGCTTGCACCTGTCCCAGCTATCCTATCCTCTCCTCTCCCTGCCTCAGTTAGAGGGGTAACCAAAGCATCACCCCCCAAATCCATACCCACCCCTGGTCTCACCCCAAAACCTTGGGGATCTCCACCAACAGAGGGTATTAGTTTGGGCAAGTTCTTCTCTTCTCGCCCACCCTTCCTTTCTCTTCCCACAAGAATGGTTGAATCCATTTTGTTCCCACGAGAAATGGGGGAGATGTACCGTCACCCGTGGCAGAGCCCCATACCACGAGAAGGCTACATTACAATGGGGTTTCGCCCGGTTCCCCAAGGTGACCGCTACCGCACATATGTTTTACCACCCTGTACGCATTCAGCCTCGACGCGCATCCCTTCTCGGCTTGGGTGGGGATACCTAAGGGGTTGGGAAGGATCACTAGGATGGGGAGTGGGAGGGGAAGAGCCAGAGGGGTTTAGTCCGGCCCTCGCCATTTCCTCGTCAGCCACCTCCCGAGGGAGGTGCCCAGATCGCACCGCGTGGAGGTGAGGTTGACTTGGGGAGTTACAAGCGGACAGAGACGCACAAGGCACTCTGCCCTATCCCCCTTGCGATCCTGACACACCCATAATACCCCTCTAAATTTAAACTAATACTGCCACACCATAATACCCCTCTAAAATTTAAAATAATACTGCACACCCATAATACCCTCTAAAATTTAAACTAATACTGCCACACCCATAATACCCCTCTAAAATTTAAACTAATACTGCCACACCCATAATACCCATTTTTTTCAGAAAAAATATGTTTCAAATACACATACATTTCTATCTATTTAGCAAGCATTCCAAGATTAAAGATAAAGAAAATGGTTGTAATAAGTGTGGATAGTATACGAAGTTTAATGAAAATCTTTGGAGTCTTGTTTGAGATAAGCACGAAAAACAAAATAAACTAAAAACTGTCTAAATACAGTGGTAGATAGAATTGTGTAGTAAACTGAAATAAATGGAGGGAAGAGATTAGCTCAGTGGTAGCGCGCTGGACTAGTAACGCGAAGGTCCCTAGTTCAAGTCCAGCTGTTGCCAATAGATTTTTTTTCTTTCTTGGAGCCTCTTATAGCTTACTGTCCGGTGATGGACAATGTTGTCTGTAACGAGAGAATACACTGTCTGGAGGTCCAGCAGTGCACTGAGATGGCTCCAAACTCTGGGGTAGCTAATAATTAGCCAGAAGGGCTTTGTATAGCATTAGGCTTGGTCCCTTCCCACAGACAAAAAAAACAAAACTGAAATAACACTTTAGAGAAAAATCTAACCTCAACCCTTTCACAAAAATATCATCCTTTAATGAATTTTTCCCGGAAAAATGTTTCAAATAAAAGTTGTAGCTTTTTGTGTGTGTAGAAAGGTCGCAGTGGAATGAGGCTGTCCCCCCCCCCCGGCTTCTATTCTATTCTATTGTGTGTGTAGCAAGAAAATCGTTAAAGAAGTTTTTTGCAGAAAAATCACAAAAAAAAAAAAAAATAACCACTTAGTAAAGTGGCATTTCCAGTTGAACGATTTTTTACGAAAAGCTTATTTTCAGGTCCTCACGCGTTGATCTAGTGGCTTACGCACTCGCCTTTCGTGCGAGAATTCAGGATTCGATTCCTGTCAGGGCAAAGTCGGTATTGACCCAGCATCGTGATGAAAAGTGGGAAGCTACAGTTAGTAGCGCCCTAGGTAGCAAAGGCCTGGGAACTCTAGCTTGCTTACCACACGCCCCCTATTAAAATCGCCGTTTGGCAAGCCTTGGCCCCTTCATGGGCTGTTGCACCATAGGGTTATTCTCAGGTCTCTTGGTTAACAACAAAATATCAAGTTTGAATAATTTTGTATTTTTTGGACTCAGGGGATTTTGAAACAATTATTTCTCAGTGAAAACTTCTATTTTATATTAAAATATCAAAAACAATGGTCGTAATGAACATCAAAACATCAAGATTGCTGAGGTGAACACTAATTTCTTTGAAGAAATGTTTTGATTGCGTTTTTATTGAACATTAAATTTGTTTCAGTTTTTGGTTAGAATTATGCTTTTCTCTAAAAAAAAGAAAAAAAGTCATTTTATTAAATTTAGATTCTTAGGAGCCTGTACAGCTGACAAATCAGTCCGGTTATGGGCAGTGCTGTCTGTAGCTAGAGAAAACTAGCAGTGTTGTCGGAAGCCGGCAGTGCATTGAGAAGGCACTCTGGAGTGGCACAATAATCTTTCAGGTCGCAATACTTATCCCCTTCAAAAAAAAAAAAAAAAAAAAAAATCCCCACTCTCTGGATGCTGTCAGACTGAACACTCCTACATTTAGTAAAAATGCCTAGTTTAAAGAAAATTTGTCAATTATAATTCTGTAAATTGCTGTAAGAGAAAGTTGTGTGAGTGTTTCACACCAAACTTTTTGTTTTAATAAATAGAAGTTGCAAGTTTATTTCACGTAAAGAATTTATTTCGATCTAAACACTATTAGCTAAATATAAAATGGTATTCTAAATATATAAAAGTTAGAAATACGATATCGTCTGTTATTTGCAGAATGAACTATGTGGAAATTCCCCAATATTGAACGGAAGGGCGAATATAATATTACTGAATTTGTAAGGGTTAAAATTTAAATCTATGTATGCAATTAACAGTTTAATTAACAACAAAAAATATCTGGTGTGAAACACTCACACGACGAGAAATTCCCCCCCCCCAAAAAAAAAACTAAAAATTACACTTGCGGTAAACTGATTTTCTTCAAATTTGGAAATTCTATCGATGCTGCTAGTGTGTATCATTAAATTATGTAATTGGTAAAAATATTTACACTTATCGGCAAAAAATTCCTGCCACTTTTGAAAAATTTACTATTTCTATGTATAGTTTTCAATTTTTTAATAATTTGTATCGTTCATAAAGTTTATAGGTTAATTGATTATTAAAATAAAACCAATAAATAGGATTATATTTAAAAATAATTAATGTAAAAAAAGTGAATCTGGAAAATTCTATTTAACGTTTTTTTTTAATTTTTTTTTTTGTGGGATGATGCTAATACCGAATATTACCTCCTCTTGCCTTTATCACAGCTTCTAGACGTCTCCATATGCTCTGAATCAAGCGGGAAACTTTGTTTTGTGAGATTAGAGCCCATTCGTCTTGAAGTGCCTAACAGAGCCAGGAAGGACTCTCCGATCTCTTATCCGTCTTCCAAGCATATCTCACAGATGCTCTGTGGGATTTAAGCCAGGGGAACAGGCAGGCCAGTTTAGGAAGTCAATATAATGGTTATTAAGAAAGGCTTGCACTATGTGGGCTGTGTATGGACGAGCGTTATCGTGCATTAGCATAAACTCTTCACCGTATGTCCTTGTAAACTCATACCTACCCTAACCATCAGAGAGCCTCGTTGTGTTGAAAAGGCCTAATGAGAACAAAATTGCATTGTGCAAATCTCTCACCTCTTCTCCTCCACACTCGTTCTCGGCCGTCTGGAGCTCTTAAGGCAAATCTGGACTCGTCAGTAAACAATACATTTGCCCACTGCTCGATAGACCAATTGATGTATTGCCGAGCAAACTCAAGGCGATAAATTCGGTGTTCCCTGGTTTGTTTTAGCCCATCTAATCTTGCTCATTCAATCTTCTTTGAGTGGTTCACTGAAAAAATTTGAACATCTCGAACATCTTGGAGGCAATAAAACTACTTCAACAACTATCAGATGACGATTTCGTAAAACTGTCAGTGTCTAAAAATGGTCGTCCCACAGTTCAGTGGACGCCCTGAGCCTGGCCTTCTTGAGTATGAACCTGTTTCTTTGTAACGCTGCACTGCATCTCGCAGAGTTTGGTAGGGAACACCAATAGCAATGGCTGCATATCTGATGGAGCGGCTGTCATCAATAAGTGCCACAGCACGTGCGACATCCTCAACACTGAGGGGCATTTTGAAATTCGAATTTTTAATTTTCTTAATCAAACGACAAGATAAAGCTTTGGTCGCGTATGATGCAAGACAGCTGAATGCCCGGAACTGGTGGATCGCGGCTAAGGTTAGAGAATCATGGATTCCTTGAGCATGCCAGGACCCAGTAATGGGTTGTAGTGCCAAGGATTAAGTAAGTAAGTAAGTTTTATATTTAGTTAACTCACACAAACACACACATACGAACTCACGATCACAATACTTCCTGTTAGTAAGAGAAAGTAAAATGGTTATTCCATGATAGTTCACGGTGAAACTTGTTATGAATATTAATGTGTATTTGCGGATTGGATTATGAAGGAATTTATAAACACAGAAGTTCTGGTATCCATCTATTTGTAACGTCCACTGCCAAATTCAATATATACCAGCCAAATTGTAATATTTTTATTTTATTTTGTTACCTTTACATAGTTCTAATTGGCATTATGCCTAAAATAACATTTTATTAATCATTAGAGAGAAATTTTTAGCACTCACAGTTTATAACATGCTTTATGTGTTGCTTACATTTAATAACTAGTGTGTGTAAATTACATTTAATAGGGGTCTTATATAAATAAAATTTGTAGTTTCTTAGTCTGTTTATGTTAGATTTTTTTTCAATGAAATTAAAATAATTTTTGTCTGTCTGTTAGTCTGACGGTCGTTCTTTCTCCACAATAAAGCCGCAACTATCTCGAAACTACTAGGTTGCGTTATAAAAGTTTTTGTATTTTAATATTAAAACGTTTTTTTTTTTGAGGGTATATGCACTGCGACCATCCAGTGATCTATTGTACCCCCTCTGGTACCGTAGGTGAGCTTGCTTCTATAGCACCCCGTCCAAGTTGAGCTTCCTAAGTAATCCCAGAATCTTGGAGGGGTCTAAGGTGTGGGTATTTCCCCCTTTCCCACCTGGTAACAACCCAGGCTATTAAATCTTCTTTGGGTGACGGCGTCGCAGTCGGTGTCATCATCTCTAGAAGATGATGATGCTTAAGCTAGGCTCAGCTTCCTCAGGTGTCCCCTGAGTCTGCAGTGCCCCCCCCCCATGAGAAATCCCGTATTCTTATTCATCTTGATTTTTACCCAGACTGATGCAGGCCTTCGACCATTCCTATTCATAACCTTTCCAGATAGACTTTGGCCTGCTTCAGTTCCGGGAGAGTGTTCCAGTGACGTGCTCATTAAAATGATTACTTGAATCTTCTATTTCAAAATATAAACAAACCTTCATTTTCTAACACTTTTACGCCCACCTTTCTGCCAAGCATTTCAATTTGGTGACGGATATACCAATTTTTTTTTGTTTTGTGGCGGAAAATTTCTCACATCCCGATCGTATAACTTGCCCGCAAGGGGTATCTGTTGCATGCAGTTACTTGGGAAGTAGCGACCCCACGGGTTACCACAGCTCAATACTCCATGCACTTCATCAGAACAGTTAAACTACATACACTCTACACTTAACAGACAAGGACAAACACAGTACACAAACTAGGGTCTCCGTCCCTAGTTAAATGGCGAAAGCCAAGGGAGAAGGAAGGGATTAGCTCAGTGACAGCGCGCTGGACTAGCAACGCGGAGGTCCCGAGTTCGAATCCAGCATGCTGCCCTTAGATTTTTTCTTCCTAGGAGCCTCTACAACTCACTGTCCGTGATGGGCAGCGTTGTCTGTAGCTAGAGAACGCTGATTGAAGGTAGGCTTTGCATTGGAGAAGGCCCCAGGGGGCACAGTAGTTCTTTCAGATCGCAGTGCAATAATCCCCTACAACAATCTGCAATCTAATCGTATAGCTTCATAATTTTTAAAGTGCTATCTTTTGAGAAAATATGCCTTATAGACTGAAAAATATTGTCTGTGGCGAGGGACCAAACCCAATGCTATCCAAAGCTCTTCTGGACCCATACAGCTACCCCAAAGTTTGAAGCCTTCTCAGTGCACTGCCGGCCTCCAGACTGTGTGTTCTCTCGTTACAGACAACACTGACCATCACCGTACAGTGAGCTGTAAGAGGCTCCTAGGAAGAAAAAAAGTCTAAGGGCAGCAGCTGGCCTCGAACCCGGGACCTCCGCGTTACTAGTCCAACGCGCTACCATTGAGCTAATCCCTTCCCTGCACAAATCACTTTCCTTCCTGGTAGCAGAAAATGGTAATTGGTGATGTGTTGAAGAATGGAATACAAAAATCCATGGCTTCACCTTAGACAATTTAATTGGGTGTATAAAAATGACCGTTTTTCTAATTAAAGAAGTTCCATGGACTTTAAAACCAATCCACATATGTCTGATATTGATACATAGGATATACATATTAATCTTTAGACTGTATTGTGTTTGTATACGTATTATGTTCTCTTCAAATAATCAGTTCAATTGGGAGTTTTTTTTTTAAACCATGATTGTGACTTACGAGAACTACTGTGCCCCCTGGGGCCTTCTCGTACAATATATCAGTAATTTTATGTCACTACTGGCAGAACTGGCAGGGTCTTAAGACACCTTTAGCCGCCATCTCCATACTATGCGCGAGGTAAAAAGTATAATGGTATCTGAATCATAGGGGATCCGAAGAGCGAAGAAGCAGATATTAAATGAATCAAAAGTTAGTTACTCCCCACCTAGGCCAGACTAGGGAGGGAGAATTCGATTGATATATATTGGAGCGTCTGTAAGGAGAATAAATGAAATAAAATTTTAATAATCCTAGTATGTAACTGTACCAAATAACCATCAATTCTCTCTCGCTATCACTACCACAAAACATCTATTATGTTTCTCTCTTGTCAGTGTGTGTGAATTCTGTCTCTTGCTCGCTGCACTTTGAACTTATGTTTTCGCTCGTAACAAAGACTTATTCTCAACATACAGTTAGTTGCTCCGCTGTTTTGTTAGTGTGCACAGTAGTGAGATGAATTTGATTTCAAATTCCGTGTGGCCACACCTAACTTTACTTAACGTTTTTTTTTGTAACCTTGTATACCATCACCTATATCAGCCATTGTGGAAATTGCGGACCACCATCCTCGTCAACCTTTTGTAAAGCATCATCATCTTCATTACCATCAAGAAGAGCATCATTTTTCTATCCACCATTATCTATCTGTACCAGAGCGGATGTACGTGAGTGTAGGCGACAACGGCACAGCTCCAGCTGCATCTTCATCGACGAATTCCAGGCGAGAGAGAAATATAATAGAAAATCTCTGTAAATGCAAATATAGTGTTCAGCCCTTACATTATATAATCTCTTGTAATTCTGTTCACCTTTCCTTTATTTTTTTGTATTAAATACAGTCTACTTTGAAATAACTAGTGTACCTTTTTTCATTTTATTTTTTGACGGTACAAATGTAATAGAGGAATAACCAATCTATCTATTGGCCGTACCATTTTGGTCCTCCGGGCCGGATTAAATTAAAATTAAATATCATTCCTGGTCCTTCTTGGACGAATTAAGTTAAAATTAAATCTCATTTTTTTGGTTCTCTGTTCGCCGAATTAATAAAAAAAAAATTTACGTTCGTTATTTTCTATTATTCCTGAAGAATATTTGCATTTATTTTGGTACAGTTTATTTAAATAATAATAATTTATCAACAATATATCTTTACAGTTTGTTAGAATTTAATATTTAAACCAAGCAAATAGAATTTTTTTTAGAAAAAATTACGCAATTGTGATATTCTTCTGTTCTCAGTAAAATTAATTAAATGTATTTAGATTATTTCTTTATTGAAGAATATTTAAGTTTATTTTGTTGATTTACAAAGTTAATAATTTAATTATCCTCCTCCTTGCAGATTAACAGTTATTATTAGTCAAAAGTAATTTATCTTAAAATATCTGTGTTGAATTTTCAAAATAAGTCTTTTCAATTTTATAAATGTAAATGTTTGAACATTTTCTTGAATTTTTTTCTCTTTTCTCTCACAGTACCAATTTGGTACCTACTGATTTGCTTTTTTTAATTTGATTTAATATATTAGGAGGTGAATTAAATAATCTACTTTGCTATTTTCACATGATCTAGTACTCATTTTATTTCAAATTTTGAAGAATTTATGTTGTAATTTGTAATTTTCTTTCAGATAAATTTAATTGTTGTTAGTTTAATTTGATTTCAGACAACTTTCTATATTTATATAAACTATATTCTTAATATCTGTTATATATTTATATATTTCGATTTTCATACTTTATTTTTTAATTTTTTTTTAAATTTCAACTTTCTATACTTATCTATATAAACTATATTTTCAGTATCTGTTTCATATTTACATATTTCAACTTTCATATTTGATTTATTTTTCAATTTTCTTTATATTACTTTCTCTTACTCCTAGTAAGAGGAAGTATTGTAATCGTGTCAAATTTTCGATATCGAGTTTTCACCGGAAATATCCGTTTTGAGGTCCCCTGAGTCCAAAAAAAAGTTTTTAGCAAATGGTCTGTGTCTGTGTGTGTGTGTGTATGTGTGTATGTTATGTGAACAGCATAGCTCAAAAACGAAAAACCGTAGAAAGCTGAAACTTGATATTCCGTTTAGTATCACATGGGATCTGACTGTACGTTATCTGTCAAAATTCCTCAACCGGAAGTACCACTTACTAGTTGGTTTTTTTACTTTTTTGCGTTTTTCTCAAAAATGGCTCCGACGATTTTCTTAAACTATTAACATCATTACATATACAAAGGGCTACAACTTTTATTTGAAACATTTCTCTGGAAAAATTCATTTTAAGGGCACTTTTGGGGGAGGGGTGGGGTTAGGTTAACCCTAAAGTGCTATTTCAGTTTATTACACAATTTCGCTCATTTAAATAATGTTAATTAGAATTAAATATGTTGTTGAAATTCCGAGTTTGAGGAAAATCGGATAACCGGAAGTGCTTTTGTTTTTAAAACACTTTACTAAAATGATTTTTTCGCGATTTTCTCAAAAATGGCCCCGACGATTTTTTGAAACTATACATATAAATTAACATTCAAAGATCTACAACTTTTATATAAAATATTTCTCTGGGAAAATTCATTTAAGGGCACTTTTAGAGAGGGGTAGGGTTACAGCTTCCTCTAAAGTGGTATCATACTTGATTATACAACTCTCATGCAAATGAAATTAATTAGAAATAAATAGATGGCCAAAATTCCGAGTTTAAAGGAAATCAGTAAACCGGAAGTGCGCTTTTACTGAATAGTTTTTTCAGTTTTCGACAAATTTCATTAAATTTGGTACACAAACTATAAAATTTGTCAATTATAATTTTGATAACTGGAGTAAGAGAAAGTTGTGTGAGTGTTTCACACCAGATTTTTTTTTGTTTTAGGTAATCTTAATCTTTATTTTTGAGTGATTTGATTTGTTTCATTTATTTATTCTCTTTCTATGATGGCGCCGCCGACCACCAAACCTACTACTTGTGTAGAGAGTACCCCTAACCTATCCCTTAACCAAAGGATCGCCTTGGGGCTCAAACGGTTAACATCATTAGCAAAGGATATTAAACTGTATGCAGAGGAAGCCAGGGCAGCATCTGCTGTTGATCCTGAAGCTAAAGCTGTTTTTCTGGGTAGTTTCAGAACTTTAGACGTTTATGAAAAATTTGATGTTACTTGGGATAACTTAATGGAATGTTATCTACTTAGGGGTTCAGAGGCGGATTTTCCATCTCCTGAGGATGCTACACTGCGGCAGGCTGTGGTGTGATATTACAAGGAATGTTGTAAAGTACATTTACAGCTTACAACTTCAACATCAACAAATAGTAGCACTTCCGTTTTCAATTCTCCTTTAATAGCTCAGCGTAAGTTACCCGAACTGAAATTAACTTAACAAAATGGCCCACCTTTAGGGACACTTTTACCTCCTTGGTTCATGATGAACCCACTCTGAGCGCAATGGATAAATACCATTATTTACGTGGTTCCTTAGCTGGTCACGCCCTATCCACACTGGCAAACATACCTTTAAGCGCAGATGGTTATGATCAAGCTTGGAATGCCTTGAACGTCAGGTATAACAATCAACGCAAATTAGCGGCTTATTATCTCAATCAAATGAAAAACTTTAAACCTATTCAGGGCAAACCATCCGTTTCCTCATTTCAGGAATTTAGTTCGGTTGTTGGTCAGAATATCAGCGCTCTTAAAAAACTGAGCATTCCTAATCTGGGAGAGTACCTTTTATTTGAATTAGCAGTAGCTTGTTTGGATCCTGCAACTCGAGAGGCTTTTGAAATTCACTTAGCAGGAGAAAATACGGAATTTCCGACATCGAGCATGCTTCTTTCCTTTGTCCAGACTCGGTGCAATTCATTAGGTTTGGCCCATCCTGTTCCCTGAACTTCCGGTTTCCTGAACTCTCCAAATAAATATCAACCAAAGGACACTCAGAGGCAAAATAAAACTCGCACAACATTTTTTGTGCGGACCCCAGCTACCGCTTCCAACCTTAAACATGAAGACAACACATCATCAGAAAAATCTGTTTCTGCTTCCAAACAGCCTAAGCCTTTGGCGTGCTTTATATGCTCTAAATGTCATATATTAAAGCATTGACCTATTTATAAAAATAAGGAGCCTTCAGAAAGGTTTAAATTGTTAAGTGGTTGGTCTGGTTGTAAAAATTTTTTACATCCTGGTCATAAAACAAAACACTCCATCTAAAATAGCCTGTCAAGTCTGTAGGCGCCGACATCATACTTCTTTACGTTTTCCTAACCCAGCGTCTGCGGCTGCTAATGCTGAATCAGATTGCTCACCATCTACAAAACAAGAAACTCCCACTGCCGATGGTGCTTCCTTAATTTCCACGGTAGCACGGCATAATGAAGTCCTAGTGGACACAGCATTAGCACGAATTAAAGATATTAAGGATGAATAACAAACAGTTAGATTGGTATTAGACTGTGCAGTCAGTGTTCCTTTATCTCGAACGAATGTATCAATAAATTGGGATTAATGCCATTGAAAGTTAAACAAACTATTTCTAGCGTAGGTCGAACTAAATTAAAGGAGATTCAAGGCAAAGTCAGCTATGGTATAATTCCTTTTACTCGCAGTTCACCAATACAAGTGGTTGTTCCATCTATAACAACTCTTCTTCCACAGGTACCTATCCCCAGTAAGGTACGTCAGCAGTACCTACATTTATCTCTGGCTGATCCCTATATCTGGCAGCCAGGCTCCATAGATATGCTATTAGGGACCGATGTGTTTGCACAGGTTATACGTGGTCTTCCAACTATCATTCAACCTAACCAGCCCCAGATAATGGACACTATTTTTGGATCTGTTTTGATTGGGCAATTCCAAAGCGACAGTTTCGTTGATAATAGTACTTCACTTTTTGTTTCGGTGGAACAAGAAACAACTGCAATCCTAAAGAAGTTCTGGGAGGTAGAGGAAGTTCATCATCCAATTACCGCTTCCTCTGAAGATTGTCTATGTGAGGAGCATTTCCAACAAACCCATACTAGGACGGAAACTGGCCGTTACGTCGTATCTTTACCATTTCGGGACGGAATTCTCCCCAGAAGCAACAATAAGGCCACCACTCTTAAGCGACTGTATAACGTAGAACGAAAGGCCTCTAGAGACCCACAATTATACAGGCAGTACAAAACCTTTATGCAAGAATACGTCGACTTAGGACACATGTCCCCGGCTAGGGAACCTAGTCTTTGTTTAATATCTCATCATGCTGTGCTAAAGCAAGATATGAATGACCAGAAAATCAGAGTCGTATTTGACGCTTCAACCAGAACGGCGGGTGTCGCTCTTAATGAGCACCTCTTAGTTGGTCCGAAATTACAAACTGATATTGCGACCATTCTTCTAAATTTTCGGCGTCACCGTATTGCCTTCACAGCGGATATTATAAAAATGTATCGGCACATATTGATCAATGAAGGTGATGGGAAATACCAGCACATTTTATGGCGTTTTGATCCATCCCATTCTGTAGAGGTTTTTTCTCTCAACACGGTAACTTATGGATTAGCTTGCTCCCCCTTTTTGGCGTTAAGAGTCATCAGACAATTGGCCTTAGATGAGAGTACAGCTTTTCCGCAAGAGTCACCGGTGCTGCTCGAGGATATTTATGTTGACGATATTGTGACCGGAGCGGATTCCGTGCCTGAGGCGATTATCTTGAGGAATCAATTAATTGAGCTGTTATCGCTTGGCGGATTCCAATTAAGCAAATGGGCCAGCAATTGTGCTGACGTAGTTGAGTTCTCATCTTCGCCTTCTCCTTCACCAATTCCGCTCATTTCAAGTGATGATCATGTTGTTAAGGTTTTAGGTTTACAGTGGTCACTGGCGATGATGTTTATTCTTATCGAGTGGAGAACTTTGTCGCTCCTGAAGTAACCAAAAGGTCCATCTTATCAACGATAGCTAGGATTTTTGATCCCCTAGGATACCTCTCTCCGTAGTCTTTCGAGCCAAGCTAATTTTACAATGCCTTTGGCAGTCAGGTATTGCGTGGGACAGCCCAGTTCCCCCGAGTTTACAAAAGCAATGGATGTCGTTTATCCAAGATTTACCTCACATCGGTAGCGTCAGAATACCTAGGTTCATACCGTTATCATCACATTGCAGAATAATAGGATTCTGTGATGCGTCAGAGCGTGGATATTGTGCAGCCATTTACCTGGTGAATTCACTAATCAAGCCTTTCTCTTAAAAGTAAAAACCAAGTTGGCACCCATGAAGCCCCTTTCCATTCCTAGACTAGAGCTGTTGGGCGCTTTATTGCTTGCACGCTTATACGTCTCCATCAGCGACTTTAGGAAACATATATTGTCCGAAAATGAATCTGTATTTTTCACGGATTCGACTATTGTGTTAGGCTGGCTCAATACACCCCCACAGAATCTTAAAATCTTTGTAGCCCATCGAGTAGTGGAAATCACAGACACTATTCCTGTAACCCAATGGCGACACGTTAGTACCCAAGAGAATCCTGCCGATTACGGATCTCGTGGCCTCGCACCTTCTGAGTTGGTTGATAAACAGATATGGTGGAACGGACCTGATTGGATCTCCACTGTGCATCCTTAGCGTCATCGGACTGCGCAACTACCGTCTACACTCCTGATTACCTGAATTGAGAGTACCGAAAATTACCTTAGTTGCACAAAAACTATTACCGAATTTATCTCATGGATGGAACGATTTTCTTCTTATGCAAGCCTAGTAGGTTCCGTAGCTTATATTTTACGCTTTGTTAATAATACCCGATCAAAGGACAGGTCTGGTGGCCCCGTTTCGGCTGGAGAATTTGCGAAAGCCAATCTTAAATGCATCTACATCCTTCAAAGGCATTATTATTCTGAAACTTCATCTTCAGATTCAATTATTAGATCTTTGAATGTGTTCGCCGATGAACATGGTCTGCTCAGGGTGGGCGGAAGAATTCGGCACTCATCATTAACGAATCAACAGAAATACCCACTATTACTCCCTCGGCGGTCACACTTTAACAACCTCTTAGTAGATTATTATCATCGTCTCTATTTGCATGTGGGACCTATTACCTTATCTCTTTCATGCAACAGAAATACTGGATTCCAGCAGCTCGTAGCCTAATCAAACAAAGGAAAAATCAATGTTTGAGATGTTTCAAATTTACTCAAGCTGCCAAAACCACTTATATGGGAGATTTGCCCTTGGATAGATTCAGTGAAGTAACGGCCTTCGATCGCGTCGGTATTGACTTTGCTGGGCCCTTTCTCTGCAAGGAAACCCGTAGAAGGCAGGCCCCTACTATCAAAACTTACCTCGCCTATTTGTCTGCTTGTCTACTAAAGCAGTTCATCTTGAACACGTAGGAAGCCTTTCCACCGAAGCATTCCTGGACGCATTGGAGAGATTCATAGCTCGACGAGAAATTCCGGAAAAAATACTATCTGACGGAGGGACTAATTTTATAGGTGCTAACAATTATCTCCGGGATCTGTATCAATGGCAAGCAGCCAAGAATACGCAGGAAGACCTCATCGCTTTTGGTAGTCTTAGGAATATTGAATGGTCTTTCAACCCTACACATTCCCCACACTTTAGAGGTCTTTGGGAGGCCAATATCAAAGTGGTCAAATCGTTGTTGATAAAAACATTAGGTAAACAACCTTATTTGGAACAGGAGCTTGTTACCAGGTTCACCAAAATTGAGGTTATACTCAACTTTCGCCCCTTAACACCGTTGTCAACTGATCCCACCGACTTGCAAGCGCTGACTCCTGCCCATTTCTTAATAGGCCAACAATTAACTAATGCTAACCAATTGCCAATGCTAACCATTGAACCAGTGCTACCTGAATTGCCAGAAACGGGTTTAAATCGGTGGCAACTGCTGCGTAAACAAATGCAGCACTTTTGCAACCGATGGAGAAATGAATATCTCCACACCCTGCAGCAGCGCAGGAAGTGGACTAAGAAAGCTCCCAATTTGAAGATCGGCGACCTTGTCCTACTGAAGGAGACGAATGTCACCACGCTGGAATGGCCCCTAGCCAGAGTTAATGAAGTGCATCTAGGCAAGGACGGTATAGTCCGGGTAGTCACAGTCCATACATCTAGAGGGACTTATAGACGATCCATTCCTAAGCTTGTCAGTCTATCCCCTCTCCTGACCTCTCCTGGAAACAAATATTAAAATTTTGGTGGGCAGTATGGAGCGTCCTTAAGGAGAATAAATGAAATAAAATTTTAATAATCGTATGTATGTAACTGTACCAAATAACCATCAATTCTCTCTCGCTATCACTACCACAAAACATCTATTATGTTTCTCTCTTGTCAGTGTGTGTGAATTCTGTCTCTTGCTCGCCCTCACTTTGAACTTATAATGTTTTCGCTCGTAACAAAGACTTATTCTCAACATACAGTTAGTTGCTCCGCTGCTTTGTTAGTGTGCACAGTAGTGAGGTGAATTTGATTTCAAATTCTGTGTGGCCACACCTTGAACTTTACTTAACGTTTTTTTTGTACGCTTGTGTACCATTACCTATATCAACCATTGTGGAAATTGCGGACCACCATCCTCTTCAACCTTTTGTAAAGCATCATCATCTTCATTATCATCAAGACGAGCAACGTTATCTTCTGTTAACCGTCATCTATACCAGAGCGGATGTACGTGAGTGTAGGCGACAACGGCACAGCTCCAGCAGCATCTGTGTTGGTGTAGTGGTTATGAACGTGGATTTATAAGTGGGAGGACCCCAGTTCGAGTCCCGTGTATAATTGCTAAATTTTATATTTGTTTAAAAAATGTTAATAGTAAAGTAGGTGCTTCCGCTCCCGTCCACGACACCTAATGTGGTAGTTGGACGTTGAGCCCACCTGAAAAAAGAGGCATTACTTTACTTTACCCTTTCAGTAGCACAATTAGTTAGTTTATAATCTAGATGATTTATTGCATCTCCTAGAACGCATATAAATTACTTAGAGATAAGGTGTCTATAAATGGATATGGTAGTATTATTATTGAAGCCAACTACTTCATTAGAAAACAAACATCTGAATGAAAGTTCCGTATCCATTTATTAATCGCAGTTTCTATTGAAAAGTTACCGTTTACGGTTATCAAACCATTTATGAATGTTCCCCTTCAATTCTGAAGGTAGGCGGACCTGTTTAGTCTCTATGAAAATGGAGGATTAAATACCAAAGTTTATAAAACTATACCTCATTCATAAAGAAATGTGATGAAATATTCAATTTTTACTTTCTCTTATAGCTACTATAAACAGGAATTATTAGGTTTCGTTGGCATTCAGATCCTGACAGTACCAAGCTCATATAACATTTCAAATTTAACGCCAAAAAATCCGCAAAATTGTCTATAATCATTTTACAAAAAAAAAAAAAAAATCTGGTGTGAAACACTCACAAAAAAACTTTTTCTTACTCCAGTTTTCAAAACTGTAATTGACAAATTTATGGAGAAAATCGCAAAAAGTGAAAAAAAAAAAACTGTTTAGTAAAAACACTTCCGGTTTACTAATTTTTCTTGAAACTCAGAATTTTGGCAATATATTAATTTTGTTTAGATGGTTAGAATTGTATAATCAACTATCATAGTTCACACAGTTAGTTAAAAGAAAATCATTGGAACCGTTTTTCGAGAAAATC
The DNA here is from genome assembly GCA_011037195.1 of Triatoma infestans. Taxonomy (NCBI): domain Eukaryota; kingdom Metazoa; phylum Arthropoda; class Insecta; order Hemiptera; family Reduviidae; genus Triatoma; species Triatoma infestans. The sequence goes on along the minus strand of JAAEAF010001986.1, from coordinate 4,247 downwards.
GCAGCAAAATTTGGAGAATACTTGCAAAATGCTCATCAGGGGTCCGGACAGGGATATTAGTGAGACGTTGCTGTGTCTTTCACGAAGCTCTCTCAGGCATCTGGTTGGATCCCTTATTGGACTTTGTGGTTTGAGGAAACATCTCTCTACATAATGGGACTCATGCTGGATCCACTTTGTACAGTCTGTGAGACAGAGGAGGAAACACCCATCCATCTTATGACTGATTGCTTGGGTTGTGAGGAGATTAGGTTCAGGACCTTTGGTCGGAGCAGAATGTCTGTGGAAGAGCTTAAGCTATTTCCACTTAAGGTTATTGTCCGATTTGTTCGGACTACGGTGAATCTTAGAAGGATTAGACCTGGGTCAGGATATTTGTTCTAGACCTGGTTTGTTGTTGATTTTTTGGGGTAGCTATATGGGCCCAGTGAGGCTTTGGAGCGTAGGGTTTGGCCCGACAAATAATAATAATAATAATAATGATCCCATCCCTTCCCAAAAAGTGCCCTTAAATGAATTTTTCCCGTAGAAATGTTTCAAATAGAAGTTGTAGATCATTGTAGTTGATATAATATGAAGTTTAAGGAAAAATCGTTGGAGCCATTTTCGAGAAAATTGAAAAAATGGGGAAAAAAAAAAACATTTGAGTAAAGTGGTACTTCCGGTTGATAAATTTTGACAAGATAATGCACTGTCCGGATTCCATGGTGATACCTTAACGGAATATCAAGTTTGAACTTTCTGCGATTTTTCATTTTTGAGCTATGTTGTACCACATACAGACACACACACACACCATTTTCTAAAAACTTAACTCAGAGGACCTCAAAACGTGTATTTCTGGTGAAAACTCGATATCAAAAATTTGACACGATTACAATCCTTTCTTTTACTAGGAGAAAATCGATTCATCATATCGATTATATTGATTTTTAAATCCAAAATTAAATATTCATTTTTTTGATGAAACACAAGACCTTATGCAGACAAATATTTTTTTTGGAATTTACAACACAGAAGTGGCCTGAATCTCACTTAATTTTATATAGATGATTCGAAGATTCCAAAATAGAGTTAGATTATAAAAGGGATTAGGTAGCATTATTTAAATTATCTGAAGTTAATTCGATATTCTCTGTTGAAATGGTATGCTATTTCGAGCAGTTCTTAATTATGCACTGGATTTAGGACTTATAAAGAACTTGGTGCTTATAACCAATACTATAAGCTCCTTCCTTAAATTAAAAAATTTGTTATAGGAAATTTCAACTTCGACCACCATGTTTGTCAGATTTTAATATAGGTATCTCATCTTGCTGCCAAAGTGGGTTTAGTTAACTTTGTATGGGTCAAGGCTCATGTAAACATAACGGGCAACGAATGAGTTGATTCATTAGCCAAGCAGGCAATTAATGAGTGGTGTTAACTGGCTTAAAAGTAGCAACAAAGGTTTTATTTCCTGTTATTAAAAGAAGAGTGTGGGATACCTGGCAGGCCGAGTTTGAAAATTTGTTAAATGGATTATTTTATAAATCATTTAATCCTAAAGTTAGCAGAAGAACATGGCTAAATTAATTAATTAGCAAAAAGAAAATAATGTTTGACAAACAGTGGTTACTCCTTTTGACTACAAATCAGTACTACAAGCACCAAATTTATAAATATACAATGCTGTTAATGATTTTCTCTCTTCCTACAAAAGGAAAGTGTAAGAAAGACTTATAATTATTGTGTAATGTACATAATAACCCTTCAATGTATTATATAAAAAAATCTGGTGTGAAACACTCACACAACTTTCTCTTACTCCAGTTCTCAAAATGATAATTGACAAATTTTATAGTTTGTGTACCAAATTTAATGAAATTCGTCGAAAACTGAAAAAACTGTTCAGTAAAAGCGCACTTCCGGTTTACTAATTTTCTTGAAACTTGGAATTTCAGCCATCCATTTATTTCTAACTAATTATGTTTGGATGATAGAACTGTATAATCAACTAGGATAGCACTTTAGATGAAAATCTAACCCTACCCCTTCCCTAAAAGTGCCCTTAAAAGAATTTTCCCAGAGAAATGTTTTAGATAAAAGTTGTAGATCTTTGCATGTTTACTTTATATAGGAAGTTTCATAAAAATCGTCGGAGCCATTTTTGAGAAAATTTTGAAAAAGTGAATAAATCATTTAGTAAAGTGGTAAAGTAAACGCACTTCCGGTTATCCGATTTTTTTCAAACTCGGAATTTCAACAACATATTTAATTCTAATTAACATTATTTAGATGACAGAATTGTGAAATAAACTGAAATAGCACTTTAAATGAAAACCTAACCCCACCCCTCCCCCAAAATTGCCCTTCAGAGCATTTTCCCGGAGAAATGTTTCAAATAAAAGTTGTAGCTCTTTGTATGTGTGGTTGATGTTTCAAGTTTAAAGAAAATCGTCGGAGCCATTTTTGAGAAAATCGCAAAAAAGTAAAAAATCTAACTAGTAAAGTGGTACTTCCGGTTGAGGAATTTTGACAGATAACGTAGTGTCAGATCCCACGGTGATGCCTAAATGGAATATCAAGTTTTAACTTTCTACGGTTTTAAGTTTTTGAGCTATGCTGTGCACTTACATACATACACACACACACACACACACACACACACACACGGACACACACACAGACCATTCGCTAAAAACCACTTTTTTGGACTCGGGGACCTCAAAACGGATATTTTTCCGGTGAAAACTCGATATAGAAAATTTAACAAGATTACATACTTCCTCTTACTAGGAGTAAGAGAAAGTAAAAATATTTAATATTTGTGCTAATGCCAAACAAAAATAAAAATTAAAAGATTTGTGTGAGAATTTTTGTGTATTTATAAGCTTATTTCATTTATAACTTACTATTAACTTGAAAATTGTAATATTGTAAAATATCTAAAGTCAATTACAATCAAATTATTTCTTTGTACAAGTGATGCCATATTCACTATTTCTTAATATATGTATCTCTAACACATATACACACGCATGTAACCATATTGATGCCATATTCACTATTTCTTAATACACGTATCTCTAACACATATACACACGCACGCGCACTTTCAATACCGCTCGTGCTACATTAAAAACAAACAAACATAAAGGGAAGGGATTAGCTCAGTGGTTAGCGCATTGGATTTCCACGCGGAGGACCCGGGTTCGAATCCAGCTGTTGCTGCTCTTAGATTTTTTGCTTGAGTTTAATGCTCACTCTAAACTACACTTAAAATCACAATATTTTCATTTTCCGACACTAACACATTTTCTAATATTATTCAATATTTCCGTTTGCTTCTTCCATTCAAAATATTTCTTTACAAATCTCAGGCAATTGTCAATTCTGTGATGAAAATTATGATTTGTAAATTATAAATTGATGAAACAATATATTGTTACAGGGTTGTCGTACAAAATTGAAAGCATGGATACATGATCAAGTAATTTTAGTAATGAATTTCGGTGGGGTAATTATTTTTTGTCATATAATGCTTTTGCTGTTGACGATCTTCTCATGTGTTAAAGCGCATTCATCCAGAAAATAACTGGCCAATATAATCAATATGGTAAGATTTTATTTATTTATTTATTTTTTTTTTTTTACTGAAATTCATCGTACATTTCACTCACACGACTTTCTCTTACTTCTTCTGATCACAATTATATCTAAGTAAAAAGAGAAATTTTATTCAAATTTAAATTTGAAATTGTTTGTAAGAAGGCTTCTGCGTTACTTGGTTTTATTTTTTAGAACTATTAAAGAGTTTAATGATGTTCCACACTTTTCACTTTCATGGTACGCCCTATTCTAGGAATACAACTATACTATCTGGTCTCCTTATCACAAATGTTATATCAACAGATTAGAGAACATTCAGAAAATATTAATTAAGCACGATTGGTGTCCTACAGTGAAATTTATGCTAGTTCGTCATTAGAAAACAAACGTTAATTTAATTAGTGATCTATTATTTATATACAAAGTTTTAAATAATTTTATAAATTGTTCATATCTTATAAATGAAATATATTTTAACGTCCCTTCTATTCAGACTACAGACCCAAATCTATTATTGGGAAACTTTACCCAAACCAATTATTTATATCATTTACCATTTCTAAGAATTTGTATAGCCGTTTATAAAAGAGTCACAACTGGGGCCTGTTAATGGAAATAACCATTGCCATGGCCATTTGGTTTTAACAAAAATCAAA